>BGPR01041860.1:0-11092 GCA_013235015.1 Araneus ventricosus | reverse complement strand
ACCCCCCCCCCCCCCAACGAGCTAGATGAATGAATTTTAGCATATGACTTTCTTCCCCAGGATTGTATATGCCAAATTTGTATTAATATAATTGTATACATCAGTTATTGAATCAAATCCATCATAGAGCTGTCGGTCTGTCTACTCGTGTATATGTGAATTCGATAACTCAAAAACGTTAGTTAAAAGGGAATTAGATAAATGAAATTCGGTATGTGATCTTGGCAATTACAGATCTGCGCTAAATTTTCGAGACAATCGGTCCAAGGGAAGAGATTCAAAACGTATTGTTACAAAAATCGTCCGGCGTGTGTACGGTGAAGACAGTCCAACAAGCGGGATAATGGAGAATGAAGGTTTATTCGCAAATAATCAGGAAAACGCGAAACACAGATAACAGGAATAATAGCTCTTGTACAGATTAACAACACAAACAGACAAGAGCTCACTAGTAATAACAGTAACAGCACTTTAGGGTTTAGCAGCACAAACAGTCAGCAAATCACCAATAACGGCAGTAACAGCACTTTCAATAGCGCTCAGCTCACCGACTTTCTAGCTCGCACTGCAGACGAAACTCCAAAGTCGTTCCAGTCGATAAACACACTACTCTATGATCCAAGCGCCGTCCTTTTATTGGCTGCCCGACAGGCCGTGACGCCACATGAAATTATCCAGTACATTCAAGCGTATCTCATCTCCTAATAGAGATATCGAGAAAATAATAGCATTTTCTGGAATCTTCTATTTGTTCGCCAAAATAGTCGCCAAGGTCATGGGTTCAGGCCTGGCCGCTGCCGGTCATTCCATACTTACCCCTGTAAAACTATCTTCCCAACCGTAAGATTAACATTGCCGGGAAGCGACATTCCATGTTCGTAACAGTATACTCGATTCTCTTAATGATACTACGAGTCTAATCACATAACGTGCCATATTTGAAGATATAAGAGAAAGTTGAGGGGAGAACATGCCTTCTGGTTTTATTTCTATGACTGCAGGTTCTTCTGATGTTTCACGAATCCCTTTGGACGTGCACCCTACGGGCTAAGAATCACTGCTTAATTTATATTTTTAATTTTTTGTTCTGAACTCATTAACTAATTATAATTATTCGTCAGTGAAATATTATTTTTCCTGAGTGTAGGGGAAAATTTTTTGATTTTGTGATGAATTTTATTTAATTCAATATTCTGTACTACACTTTGATCTTAGCCAAAAGACCGAGAAGCGATAAACATTCTGTGTTGAAAGAAGGAGTCCATTATTTGCAACTTTAAACCAAGGAGTAACTTTTTTAACATGCAATGAATTCTCGCAAATCGAATTCACGCAACTAACGGCATTCTACTATTGTTCTTAAGAATCCCTAGCGTTCGAATATTATTAAAGCCAGTTTCTCAGGTTTAAAGCAAAAGTATAGGTTTGACAACCCTAAATAAATGACCCCTGATAAATGTTAAATTTCAATTGCAAATTGCTACTTATTAAGCAGCTGTCCTTCTAAAAATACCAGTGACACTAATAGTTTTACTTCATACTCATAGAATGCGACGAACAAGACTTTACTATACCGTTTAATTTATTTATTATCAATCGAATGAATAATAATAGATGAGTTGTTGAAAGCAATGAAAATAATCATAATTATTGACTTCAAAAAAGACCTCACATTCTTACAGGCATTTTTTTTTTCTTTTTTTCATATTCATTAACAATTCATAGATTCTAATGTATTCATTTTGAGATAAGCTGAAACAGAAAAACAGGTTAAGACCATCAAAACAAGGTAAACCACATATTTAAGCTACATTTTTTTAAATTTTCGTTTTTATCTTTTCTTTCTTATTCATTTTAATAGATTTCATTGGATCTTCTCCCACTGGCGTATTTGAATTATGCTAATTTTCTAAATCTCATTATTATTTTGACTTCCAAAGGGAAGAAAATACGCGTTGTTGCGTCGTTTTGCTGAATAATAAATTCTACTTTAATCTTCGAATGCTTATCAGTTCTGTTTTCATCCAATTACTTAATGCTCTTTGGCATAAATACTTCCTTTTTTTAAAAAAAGACAAATGCGACAAAATACCGTTCCTTTCTGAAATTTCAATGTCGTTCCAAGCGACCTCTAATAGAATCAGACAGATCTCAGTTTGTGGAATAAACGGTAAAAAACATACATAATGTAGTACAACCCCGATTAACCGAAATAAAGGGTTTCGGATAACGATTTTTTCGGTTAAGCCATGAGCAAGTATTACTATTTTGTATCTAATTACAGTATTGAATTTTGAAATGTTTTGAGAGTAAACCGAACTCTAAACTCTTTTTGTAGGCTATAGTTATATTCTTTATTAAAGTCAACCCTCCTTCGGGCACAATGCGCCTGACAGGCACATGTAAGCAATATTGTAATTTATAATGTTAATACAATGAATACATTTATATTGATATATAAATCATATCACATATGTTACATACTGTTACAAAGCTATAAAGTCGCTTTCCTGAGATGATAATCTTGGCGACAAAATTGGCGACTTGGCGACCTTTGCGACGAATTTGGCGACAAAGGGAATTTTCTAGAAGGACCTCGAACTTTCAATCTATTTCTACTGGCTTCATGAACTTTCTGGAGCTTACGTCACTTCCTACGTAATGAAGTCACTTCCTGTTGAAAGGTATAAAAGCAAGCTCTGAAGCCAAGAAGAGTCGGTTGGAATTCGATCAGCAAGCAAGCTGGTGAGCTAACGAGAAACCTTTGAGCGCTGTGTTGAGATTTATTGGTAGTCTCTGTTGTGAATTTGTACTAATGCTGCTTTAATACTTGTGCTACGTTTCTTTGCTTGGAATATTTGTAAAATAAAGAGCTTTATTTTTTTTAACCCTGCTTATTGGATTGCATTCACGTACACCCACAAGACAATTTCGTTACAATACATCGAATACATTTATATTGTTACATAAATCATATTACATGCGTTACATATATTGAATGCATTTATATTATTATATACATTTATATTATTACATACATTATATTATTACATTTATATAGTTAATGCGTTTATATCTGTTTCATTTTAATTTTAGCATTCTAAAATTACCTTCTTGGGGAAGGCTTAAAAGAAAAAAGCGAGGAATATCGTTGCAAAAAAGTCTCGCCTTTGCGATAATTTCCATGCAATATAGTAGGTACATGTTTTTTTGGATTTTCAATTTCAGAGGCATTTCGGATAACCCGGGTTTCGATTAACCGGGGTTTTACTGTATTTACCATAAAATTATATATTAATATAATGTAACATTATATTATACATAATATTTAATAGATCCTCGTATAACAATTATCAAGGAACGGCCAATGATTTAGAATGGAGTCAATTCATGGTCACGTGATACACGCCAAGTGCGTCGCGGCAATTAAAGTTTTGTTCACACTGCGCATCTTGCAAGAAGAAAGGAGTTCTGACACCACAGTACTGCCTTAAGCAACATTCAGTTAAATGTTCGCACAGTTACATATGTCTGTGAAAGTCCACGTGAATTAATTCCGTTTATTCTATTACGGTATGGTTCTTTTCATACATTTCTTTGTCTATATTACGTTTAATCGGAATCCATCAACATTTTTGTTTTATAAAGCAGTTGATAAACCATTCATTAAAAATTATCGCTTGATTTTTGATATCAGAGCAATTTGCGGACGAAATATCTATCACCATCTTCTTGCATAATACAATGCGTTATTAATAAGGAATTGTAATTACTCAACTTGAGTTTCTACATTGGCTTTCCATTCTTAAGAACATTGGATCGCACATGAAAAGGTTCTTAATAATTTTTTAAGTTCAAACCAATGCCTTTAAAAACACCTGAATTGCCACCACACAACATACATTTTAACATCATTATAATATAAGAACGTTTGAGATAGGTCAGATTTAACACGCCCAACTCAGCATACATAATCTCTTCCGGGGGAATCGAGACTTGAATTCGCAATAGTGAAACTAAGGCTGCCAAGTTCACTGCGATTCTTTTATAGCAGTAGTTTATAGTCATGAGTTCTATTATAGAAGGCTCTTTTTATCATATTGATAATAAAAATACAGATTTTAGAATGTTAAACATTGAGTGGATTTGGGATTGAATTCAGAATTCATGATTCTTGAATTTTAACTTTGAGACAGAGGAGAAAAAACAATGTTGAGTTCGTAATATATTGGAAGGTTTTCGGAAAGGTTTGTTGATGGAGTGTTTATTTTTTGCGTTGGTCACTCGGGATCGAGAGAAAAATAAAAACGAGAATTAGTCTAATTTTAAAACATGAATGCAGTTTTTGGAACTAACAACCAAATGTAAAATCAACTCATTCCTCTATTTCTCTCTTTACATGGTGTTTTTAGCATTATTTACTTTTGTATCAATGCATGTAACGGTAAAGAATTGTAAGTAATTAGAACAAATTACGGCATTGTTTATCAAGAACAGATCCAAAACTTAAAGAAATAAAGATTCGTACACTTTACATACTATAACGGTGGTCAAAATTTTAAATATTTAACTTAATTTATTTTATTTATTTATATTGATTGCTATTTTTTATTCTTTTTCTTCCTTAGCCGCTTTATAGAGTACTATTTTTCGTAAATACAAATATTAGATATTACACTTCTAAGCCTGTTTGCATCTTTAATAAACAAGCATAGCTACACTATCGATCTTTGAATTCCGTTTCCCGAATTGAATTCCAAGTGCGAAGTGTCTTTGAAATCAGATGCGAGCATTTTCATTTGATAGAACAAAATTCATTCTAATACAAGCAAAAGAAATTTCAGATGTCTCCAGTGTTTATTAGTATTTATTAATTGTATACAATCACAGACATTTTGTTTAGTTCCTAAAAATATAAGAAACACTTGATGGCTTAATATTTTTAGCAGTCAGAATTTAAAAAAAAATTAGTTCTGTATCTTCTTTTGTGATGGAAAGAATGTTTTCTATTTTATACTGATTTGATATGAAATTCTGTTTATGACAATACATGACATACTCTCTACTAATAATAAAGAAGAATGTGTGTTTGTTAGCGCTCTACAGGGCAGACCACTGGACCTAGAACTGCGATATTTCGCAAAAAAATACTTTGATGGAAGGAATGTGTACCTCGGAAAATTAAGCGAAATTTCGACGTTTTTCCTTGTTAACTTCCGAAAGTATTATAGAACAAAAATGATTTTTACGCCATCTGAAAATTTAACAAATTATCTTTTCAATGATAACAATTGAGTTGTAGTACAATTTTTCTCTAATTTTAATTTCTAAAAAGAACTTTAGACATACTTTACATTAGTTTTCATTGTTGCAATGAGATAAAAACCGTTTTCATTAGCAAATTCAAATGTTTAATTGCGTATTTTTCTTCCATTGGTGAAAACTAAGGTAATAACCTAATGGATTTTACTTTTTTAATGTCATCATCGTTTTTTTTTGTGAAATCTGTAATCAAAGTCCTCTAAGATTGTAAGATTATTGGGAAATAATCAGTAAACTGAATTGTTACACACAGTCGATATGTTCTAATTATTTTTACCGGCATGTTTTAATCCAGCTAACATGCTACCGGATTTAAAATGTGTCGCGTCATTTTAATGTTGAAATCTAATGCATATTTTGCATGAGGAATAAAAAGTGAAGTTGGCACCGACAAAGTGCAATTAAATGTCTTAGATGACGGTCAGCTGCTTGACTCCATTTGTTGTGCTCAGCATGTAGACATTGAACAGAACAGTTGCAAGGTTACTGAAAGAACACGGGTTAAGTGTCTATCACAATTCCAAGATTTAAATGACTCTGTTAAGGGAACCCATGGATATTATCTTATGTATGAGATATTCAATTGAAATTATGTTCCCGGCGAATAGGCTGGTCGCCGAAGGAGGCTAGTATTCTATAAAACGGTAAATTAAAGTCATGAAATCGGAACCTTTCGGAAAGAGTGAACTATTTTCTCCCAACAATGTTGACTAAAACTAATTTCAAATACATCCATCTTTTTCAGGTTTTGTTGTGTAAGTTTCTTAGAATGCCTTAACTATTACATTTATCAATTCTAGGACATTCGTAATAAACTATTAGTTGAGAATAATCTGAATGCAGTGGGTGCATTTAGCCTACTTTTAATTAAGAAATATGTCTAGAAAGAACGAATGTTATATTTTACCAGTGCATGACAAAGTCATGAAGAATGATTATCTTTCGCGAAAAACTTTTGATAGGCTACGCCAGAATCTCGCCCATTCTTTTCTGCACGAAAATGACCTAGTAATGCAAATGCATAATTCAATCATGAATAAAACTATTGTTCCAACTAATTCAGTTACGTGAGGATGAAAAAGTGTAACGAATCAAAATAAACAAGTTTAAAAAAGACTTTAGACATGAGAGTATGGAAATGTTTTGATTGATTTGTGAACATTCTAAATGAATAATTTACTGATAACAGCTTTATGAAAAACGAATATTTTACCTAGATTCTATAAAAGCAACATTTTAGTATATTTAAACAGTGGTATTCTCTACATAGAATATTAAATGTTTTTACATATTCGTTCTTAATTTGTAGAAGTTTGCCTCAGAAAATGGGTATGTAATCAGATTTTCTTCTGGTTTTTTTCCTTGTTTTTAAATTTCTAGCTTTTGACATACATTATATCAGACGTATAAGAGCGGTAGCTTTAGTTATTCATAAGAATATGGCATCAGGAAAAGTGTCCGGAATAACAATTAGAAAATCTGAAGCAAATAGAGATTCAGAATTATTATAACCGCACCTGATATTTTTTCTCTTACATGCACTACTTCTAATAAAATCCTTTTATTTCATGATGTGTAATGCTACGCGAGACTAATTGGGGACATAGATTTGTTTATAAAATAAATGCTCAATTATATAGACTGGCACAAGCATTTCCTAAATAAAAATATTATGTAAGACAACAAATGACACTCACGTAAAGAAAATATTGCAGTTAATAGGCTGAATTCATGCGATGTCACAATGATGTGATAAATGTCACCGCGCGTGTCATATACCATCTAGCTGACGTCTTACGTTGTACTATGATAACAGGTTCTTTTTCCTCCTGCAAACATACTCGAACAATGCTTCATCAAATTTTTTTTTGTCTCATTACAAAATTAAGTCTTTTTGAACCTACGTAGAGTTTGAAATTAATAGAAACAGGATCTAAAATTGTAGTAAATACCAATTAAGACATTTTTTACGTGTTTTCGTACTCTGCCTTACCTAATATTCGAAAAACTTTTCAGCTATTTTTTCCTGGTAGAACTGCAATTACAGATTTCTAGTTCACTGTGTTGCTGTTCGCAGCATCAGATCTAATGATGCGTAACGATCGGTCATCCAAATTGATCCTGTAAGCACAAGCCCGGGTCAGAGTAATTTTTATAGATAGCTATATCAACTTGGTTTGCGCGAAAATATACTTTAAGAATATTTTTCAACTCTAAATTACAAAAGCTGGTTTAATATTTTTTATATATAGTGAATTAATTTTGATTTCGAATTACTAATATCGATACACTATAGGCATAATACGATAAATAATTTCCGTACTATTCAAATAAACAAAATAATTAAAAAAAAACACTTTTCAAAAAGTAGTCGAAATTTACAGTAATTATTATTACAGGTGCTTATTATTATTAAGAGGATTTTACTGACGAAGTATACCAGATCTTTTGTCAAATAAACTTTAAATAACGCTAGGAAAGTTTATGTTTTAATTATTTTTATGAATCTTAAAAGACCTCAGTGGCAAGATTTCTTATCAGAATGGTCAGTTCACGTGATGTCACAATTACACGCTGTCTTACTTTCAACTATGACGTCTGTTTCCTCTTACGATGAGCATTGGATTCCAAATTTAAATTGGCGATTCTCTCTTGGCATGTATGATATTACGTACATAAAGCGCGGTATTGAATCGTCGATTTCTGAAACCACGAGTCAATTTTTTTTCAAAACTGCGTTTATGCTGTTTTCACATTCTAATGGGCTATTTACATAATGAGTGAAGAAATGACAATCAGAAAAAGTCACATTATAGGTATATAAAATCTACCGGGTAAAAGACATTTGCAATTCTGATTTAAAAGATTAATCGATATTTTTAAAGTTCCCAACGTTCTGATATTATTGACTCACATGGTTTCAGCAGTCAACGATTCATTTAGAAATTAATTCCAAAATACACATTTTGAGTTAGGTTGTTTTCACAAAAAAGTAAAGAAAAACACTAATTCTGCATTTTTTTTCCCAAAGCATCGCATTGCAAGTTGTCTGTTGTACAACGTATTGCTATTTTAATTATTCATCGCAAGTTTGGAACGGTGAACTGCATCCATTTGATCCATTATGAATGATTCTAACTCCTGCATTTTCATTTCAATACTCCCGGAATCTTCAAAAAACCAAATTCTTAATGTGTGTTATCAAATGCTCATAATGCGTTTAATCTGTAAATTAACGTAAGTCAGAATTACTCTACAGCCTACAGTCAAACCGTTAAACTAGATTTAAAATGTCCTTAATCGTACAACAGGAAGACACCGGACTTTAAAGAAATCTGGAGTTATAGCATTTAGTTCATAACTCAAGTAATCATCAGAAATGTATGTCAAGATCAGGCTACTTACTAAACGGAACATCTTTAATTCAGTCTTTCTCAATTTGAGATTAAGTGACACAGGAAAGTAAAAATAGAAAAGAACATTAATAGTTCTTAAGCATAAGAAGCTTAGTGTCTAATCTCCTGTTCCTGTTGCTGTAATACCTGATAAAAAATATTCATCACGTATCTATTTACATACTTGATTACTTTCACGTTCTTTTTATTTCAAACATGAATGATTCAAAATCTTTTCTTTGTGCGTAAACACAAGAAATTACCTCAAAAATCCCGGACATGCCTAGTTTTAGTTCTGATGCTACTTCATTCAGATTTCAATACCCCTGATAAATAAGTAGAAATAATAATAAATAATATGTCATGGAAAATGATTCGGTGATAATCTTAAAACGTAAAAAAGTAATTCTTGATCTATTTATAAAGAATTCATGTAAAGAGATTAAAGGAGGGTTTTTATTTTTTGCTCAAGGAAATATTTCGAAGCTTATGCAATATGTCATGTAAAGGTCAAATATACTCAATAACATTCAGAAAACAAGGGTAAATCACATTTATCTTATTTTATATTAAGTTAATTCATACTTGCAGAATCACTGAAAAGTATATTCTTTTAAATCGGCCAGAATTCTAAAAAAAGCATTTTTAAAATACAAGAATATATAGTTGTTGCCATTTTGAAAAAGAGAAACACAAAAACCGAAAGATAAATTAGTATAAAAAAAGCAAACGATAAATTAGTATGAAAAAAGCAAACGATAGTAATAAGAAATAGTATAGCGATAATGATAAAAACGGATTTTCCTAGTAGGTCAAATCAGAAAACATATTCGCTGTGAGAAGACTAAAATATCTTAAGAAACTCAAATAGAAATCACCCAATTATCAAGAATAACTCTATAAAGCAAAGAAATATATGTTATAATGATGTTATCCATTGTGATTTGACAAAGTAAAGAAAATTTTGCATATACTGAAATGTGCGATTTTCTTTCACATGGTTCTTCCCAGTTTATTAAAATATTTTGTTTTGTGGAGATCTATTTTAGAATGCAGCTTATACCGCATAATTTTTTTTGCAATATAAATTGATAAAATCTTAACATTCTTGTAATACATCAAAATTAATCTCTCATGTCATCGTGAAAAAAGGAAGAACTTTTTCAAAAATAAGTAAAGAACACATGCAATTTTTGCTAAAGAAAAAAAAGCGTTATGTGTAATTTCCATGTCAGCACGATCAGTTGTGAAAATTCATAATTTATAAGTTCTTTTTTTTATCTTTTTCTCGGTCACCTCTTTCCCGCGCAAAGGGCTTATAGAATATATTCATTATCTTCTCAAATACGAATCCATTTTGGAACAAACTACCCGAGTATATGTCACCAAACATTCATTGCCACGCAAGAAAGGAAAAATAACTGCGGCTCATCCGTGTGTGGTTGTTGAAATTTTTCAAGGGTAAATAAAAAAAAATTGTGACATGGAATGGAATGTTCGAACGGCTAATGGATGAGCAATAATTTTTCGCTTCGTTACCCGGAAAAACTTACAATTGAGTAAGAAAATCTTCGAATACTTTGTTGGCCGAAAATTGGATGTTTCTTATTATTTCTTTCGTAAAGACAGAAAAGAAGAAGGAAGTTGAACATGAACAAGATGAAGCATAAATAAAGTTCTTGTTTCCAAATATGTCTCACATTCTGGTGGTCTTAATGGTTACAAGTGATGAATTTTATTGAGTAAATAGCTTGAGAATCGTAATGCAAAAAGAGATCTCTTTTCTTGGTGATTTTTTTTGTCAATTTGATCATTTCTTATAAAATTAAAGAATATTCCACCAACTTCTTGCTGTAGATAATAAAAATAACGGTCGACGCAGTTTCATGGGATAGAATAATAACGTACCGAAAACTGCGTTAAGTTTTATGCTTACTTAAGTTTGTAAGTAACATTAAAAATAGCAGTAATCTCGCAGGAATGGGTTTCCTTGAGCAATGCCCTGTGTTTATTACAACTTGAGATACTATCATTTTTACAGTAACCACAGAGAAGGAGTGAATGACTTTATTGTGAGAGTTTGCAATAATTTATTTAGCGTCTTAACTTTTCATTCAAAGAGAAGACATTTTTCGCACAGAGTTTCATCTAAGTCCAACAGAGTCCAACTTGCCCCTTTCCAAGAGATTTTGCGCTTCTTCCAATAAATTTTGAAATTATAAATAGTTAACCTAAGAATACTGCATTTCTTATATATATTTACATAATTTTAAAGGAAACATTTCATTTTTGTTGTGACAGAATGTATCATTCGTTATTATGAAGTCAAGATTTAGTTTTTTCGAATTTTTCATATTTTTTAATGCCTCCGCACT
>BGPR01041859.1:0-11092 GCA_013235015.1 Araneus ventricosus | reverse complement strand
ACCCCCCCCCCCCCCAACGAGCTAGATGAATGAATTTTAGCATATGACTTTCTTCCCCAGGATTGTATATGCCAAATTTGTATTAATATAATTGTATACATCAGTTATTGAATCAAATCCATCATAGAGCTGTCGGTCTGTCTACTCGTGTATATGTGAATTCGATAACTCAAAAACGTTAGTTAAAAGGGAATTAGATAAATGAAATTCGGTATGTGATCTTGGCAATTACAGATCTGCGCTAAATTTTCGAGACAATCGGTCCAAGGGAAGAGATTCAAAACGTATTGTTACAAAAATCGTCCGGCGTGTGTACGGTGAAGACAGTCCAACAAGCGGGATAATGGAGAATGAAGGTTTATTCGCAAATAATCAGGAAAACGCGAAACACAGATAACAGGAATAATAGCTCTTGTACAGATTAACAACACAAACAGACAAGAGCTCACTAGTAATAACAGTAACAGCACTTTAGGGTTTAGCAGCACAAACAGTCAGCAAATCACCAATAACGGCAGTAACAGCACTTTCAATAGCGCTCAGCTCACCGACTTTCTAGCTCGCACTGCAGACGAAACTCCAAAGTCGTTCCAGTCGATAAACACACTACTCTATGATCCAAGCGCCGTCCTTTTATTGGCTGCCCGACAGGCCGTGACGCCACATGAAATTATCCAGTACATTCAAGCGTATCTCATCTCCTAATAGAGATATCGAGAAAATAATAGCATTTTCTGGAATCTTCTATTTGTTCGCCAAAATAGTCGCCAAGGTCATGGGTTCAGGCCTGGCCGCTGCCGGTCATTCCATACTTACCCCTGTAAAACTATCTTCCCAACCGTAAGATTAACATTGCCGGGAAGCGACATTCCATGTTCGTAACAGTATACTCGATTCTCTTAATGATACTACGAGTCTAATCACATAACGTGCCATATTTGAAGATATAAGAGAAAGTTGAGGGGAGAACATGCCTTCTGGTTTTATTTCTATGACTGCAGGTTCTTCTGATGTTTCACGAATCCCTTTGGACGTGCACCCTACGGGCTAAGAATCACTGCTTAATTTATATTTTTAATTTTTTGTTCTGAACTCATTAACTAATTATAATTATTCGTCAGTGAAATATTATTTTTCCTGAGTGTAGGGGAAAATTTTTTGATTTTGTGATGAATTTTATTTAATTCAATATTCTGTACTACACTTTGATCTTAGCCAAAAGACCGAGAAGCGATAAACATTCTGTGTTGAAAGAAGGAGTCCATTATTTGCAACTTTAAACCAAGGAGTAACTTTTTTAACATGCAATGAATTCTCGCAAATCGAATTCACGCAACTAACGGCATTCTACTATTGTTCTTAAGAATCCCTAGCGTTCGAATATTATTAAAGCCAGTTTCTCAGGTTTAAAGCAAAAGTATAGGTTTGACAACCCTAAATAAATGACCCCTGATAAATGTTAAATTTCAATTGCAAATTGCTACTTATTAAGCAGCTGTCCTTCTAAAAATACCAGTGACACTAATAGTTTTACTTCATACTCATAGAATGCGACGAACAAGACTTTACTATACCGTTTAATTTATTTATTATCAATCGAATGAATAATAATAGATGAGTTGTTGAAAGCAATGAAAATAATCATAATTATTGACTTCAAAAAAGACCTCACATTCTTACAGGCATTTTTTTTTTCTTTTTTTCATATTCATTAACAATTCATAGATTCTAATGTATTCATTTTGAGATAAGCTGAAACAGAAAAACAGGTTAAGACCATCAAAACAAGGTAAACCACATATTTAAGCTACATTTTTTTAAATTTTCGTTTTTATCTTTTCTTTCTTATTCATTTTAATAGATTTCATTGGATCTTCTCCCACTGGCGTATTTGAATTATGCTAATTTTCTAAATCTCATTATTATTTTGACTTCCAAAGGGAAGAAAATACGCGTTGTTGCGTCGTTTTGCTGAATAATAAATTCTACTTTAATCTTCGAATGCTTATCAGTTCTGTTTTCATCCAATTACTTAATGCTCTTTGGCATAAATACTTCCTTTTTTTAAAAAAAGACAAATGCGACAAAATACCGTTCCTTTCTGAAATTTCAATGTCGTTCCAAGCGACCTCTAATAGAATCAGACAGATCTCAGTTTGTGGAATAAACGGTAAAAAACATACATAATGTAGTACAACCCCGATTAACCGAAATAAAGGGTTTCGGATAACGATTTTTTCGGTTAAGCCATGAGCAAGTATTACTATTTTGTATCTAATTACAGTATTGAATTTTGAAATGTTTTGAGAGTAAACCGAACTCTAAACTCTTTTTGTAGGCTATAGTTATATTCTTTATTAAAGTCAACCCTCCTTCGGGCACAATGCGCCTGACAGGCACATGTAAGCAATATTGTAATTTATAATGTTAATACAATGAATACATTTATATTGATATATAAATCATATCACATATGTTACATACTGTTACAAAGCTATAAAGTCGCTTTCCTGAGATGATAATCTTGGCGACAAAATTGGCGACTTGGCGACCTTTGCGACGAATTTGGCGACAAAGGGAATTTTCTAGAAGGACCTCGAACTTTCAATCTATTTCTACTGGCTTCATGAACTTTCTGGAGCTTACGTCACTTCCTACGTAATGAAGTCACTTCCTGTTGAAAGGTATAAAAGCAAGCTCTGAAGCCAAGAAGAGTCGGTTGGAATTCGATCAGCAAGCAAGCTGGTGAGCTAACGAGAAACCTTTGAGCGCTGTGTTGAGATTTATTGGTAGTCTCTGTTGTGAATTTGTACTAATGCTGCTTTAATACTTGTGCTACGTTTCTTTGCTTGGAATATTTGTAAAATAAAGAGCTTTATTTTTTTTAACCCTGCTTATTGGATTGCATTCACGTACACCCACAAGACAATTTCGTTACAATACATCGAATACATTTATATTGTTACATAAATCATATTACATGCGTTACATATATTGAATGCATTTATATTATTATATACATTTATATTATTACATACATTATATTATTACATTTATATAGTTAATGCGTTTATATCTGTTTCATTTTAATTTTAGCATTCTAAAATTACCTTCTTGGGGAAGGCTTAAAAGAAAAAAGCGAGGAATATCGTTGCAAAAAAGTCTCGCCTTTGCGATAATTTCCATGCAATATAGTAGGTACATGTTTTTTTGGATTTTCAATTTCAGAGGCATTTCGGATAACCCGGGTTTCGATTAACCGGGGTTTTACTGTATTTACCATAAAATTATATATTAATATAATGTAACATTATATTATACATAATATTTAATAGATCCTCGTATAACAATTATCAAGGAACGGCCAATGATTTAGAATGGAGTCAATTCATGGTCACGTGATACACGCCAAGTGCGTCGCGGCAATTAAAGTTTTGTTCACACTGCGCATCTTGCAAGAAGAAAGGAGTTCTGACACCACAGTACTGCCTTAAGCAACATTCAGTTAAATGTTCGCACAGTTACATATGTCTGTGAAAGTCCACGTGAATTAATTCCGTTTATTCTATTACGGTATGGTTCTTTTCATACATTTCTTTGTCTATATTACGTTTAATCGGAATCCATCAACATTTTTGTTTTATAAAGCAGTTGATAAACCATTCATTAAAAATTATCGCTTGATTTTTGATATCAGAGCAATTTGCGGACGAAATATCTATCACCATCTTCTTGCATAATACAATGCGTTATTAATAAGGAATTGTAATTACTCAACTTGAGTTTCTACATTGGCTTTCCATTCTTAAGAACATTGGATCGCACATGAAAAGGTTCTTAATAATTTTTTAAGTTCAAACCAATGCCTTTAAAAACACCTGAATTGCCACCACACAACATACATTTTAACATCATTATAATATAAGAACGTTTGAGATAGGTCAGATTTAACACGCCCAACTCAGCATACATAATCTCTTCCGGGGGAATCGAGACTTGAATTCGCAATAGTGAAACTAAGGCTGCCAAGTTCACTGCGATTCTTTTATAGCAGTAGTTTATAGTCATGAGTTCTATTATAGAAGGCTCTTTTTATCATATTGATAATAAAAATACAGATTTTAGAATGTTAAACATTGAGTGGATTTGGGATTGAATTCAGAATTCATGATTCTTGAATTTTAACTTTGAGACAGAGGAGAAAAAACAATGTTGAGTTCGTAATATATTGGAAGGTTTTCGGAAAGGTTTGTTGATGGAGTGTTTATTTTTTGCGTTGGTCACTCGGGATCGAGAGAAAAATAAAAACGAGAATTAGTCTAATTTTAAAACATGAATGCAGTTTTTGGAACTAACAACCAAATGTAAAATCAACTCATTCCTCTATTTCTCTCTTTACATGGTGTTTTTAGCATTATTTACTTTTGTATCAATGCATGTAACGGTAAAGAATTGTAAGTAATTAGAACAAATTACGGCATTGTTTATCAAGAACAGATCCAAAACTTAAAGAAATAAAGATTCGTACACTTTACATACTATAACGGTGGTCAAAATTTTAAATATTTAACTTAATTTATTTTATTTATTTATATTGATTGCTATTTTTTATTCTTTTTCTTCCTTAGCCGCTTTATAGAGTACTATTTTTCGTAAATACAAATATTAGATATTACACTTCTAAGCCTGTTTGCATCTTTAATAAACAAGCATAGCTACACTATCGATCTTTGAATTCCGTTTCCCGAATTGAATTCCAAGTGCGAAGTGTCTTTGAAATCAGATGCGAGCATTTTCATTTGATAGAACAAAATTCATTCTAATACAAGCAAAAGAAATTTCAGATGTCTCCAGTGTTTATTAGTATTTATTAATTGTATACAATCACAGACATTTTGTTTAGTTCCTAAAAATATAAGAAACACTTGATGGCTTAATATTTTTAGCAGTCAGAATTTAAAAAAAAATTAGTTCTGTATCTTCTTTTGTGATGGAAAGAATGTTTTCTATTTTATACTGATTTGATATGAAATTCTGTTTATGACAATACATGACATACTCTCTACTAATAATAAAGAAGAATGTGTGTTTGTTAGCGCTCTACAGGGCAGACCACTGGACCTAGAACTGCGATATTTCGCAAAAAAATACTTTGATGGAAGGAATGTGTACCTCGGAAAATTAAGCGAAATTTCGACGTTTTTCCTTGTTAACTTCCGAAAGTATTATAGAACAAAAATGATTTTTACGCCATCTGAAAATTTAACAAATTATCTTTTCAATGATAACAATTGAGTTGTAGTACAATTTTTCTCTAATTTTAATTTCTAAAAAGAACTTTAGACATACTTTACATTAGTTTTCATTGTTGCAATGAGATAAAAACCGTTTTCATTAGCAAATTCAAATGTTTAATTGCGTATTTTTCTTCCATTGGTGAAAACTAAGGTAATAACCTAATGGATTTTACTTTTTTAATGTCATCATCGTTTTTTTTTGTGAAATCTGTAATCAAAGTCCTCTAAGATTGTAAGATTATTGGGAAATAATCAGTAAACTGAATTGTTACACACAGTCGATATGTTCTAATTATTTTTACCGGCATGTTTTAATCCAGCTAACATGCTACCGGATTTAAAATGTGTCGCGTCATTTTAATGTTGAAATCTAATGCATATTTTGCATGAGGAATAAAAAGTGAAGTTGGCACCGACAAAGTGCAATTAAATGTCTTAGATGACGGTCAGCTGCTTGACTCCATTTGTTGTGCTCAGCATGTAGACATTGAACAGAACAGTTGCAAGGTTACTGAAAGAACACGGGTTAAGTGTCTATCACAATTCCAAGATTTAAATGACTCTGTTAAGGGAACCCATGGATATTATCTTATGTATGAGATATTCAATTGAAATTATGTTCCCGGCGAATAGGCTGGTCGCCGAAGGAGGCTAGTATTCTATAAAACGGTAAATTAAAGTCATGAAATCGGAACCTTTCGGAAAGAGTGAACTATTTTCTCCCAACAATGTTGACTAAAACTAATTTCAAATACATCCATCTTTTTCAGGTTTTGTTGTGTAAGTTTCTTAGAATGCCTTAACTATTACATTTATCAATTCTAGGACATTCGTAATAAACTATTAGTTGAGAATAATCTGAATGCAGTGGGTGCATTTAGCCTACTTTTAATTAAGAAATATGTCTAGAAAGAACGAATGTTATATTTTACCAGTGCATGACAAAGTCATGAAGAATGATTATCTTTCGCGAAAAACTTTTGATAGGCTACGCCAGAATCTCGCCCATTCTTTTCTGCACGAAAATGACCTAGTAATGCAAATGCATAATTCAATCATGAATAAAACTATTGTTCCAACTAATTCAGTTACGTGAGGATGAAAAAGTGTAACGAATCAAAATAAACAAGTTTAAAAAAGACTTTAGACATGAGAGTATGGAAATGTTTTGATTGATTTGTGAACATTCTAAATGAATAATTTACTGATAACAGCTTTATGAAAAACGAATATTTTACCTAGATTCTATAAAAGCAACATTTTAGTATATTTAAACAGTGGTATTCTCTACATAGAATATTAAATGTTTTTACATATTCGTTCTTAATTTGTAGAAGTTTGCCTCAGAAAATGGGTATGTAATCAGATTTTCTTCTGGTTTTTTTCCTTGTTTTTAAATTTCTAGCTTTTGACATACATTATATCAGACGTATAAGAGCGGTAGCTTTAGTTATTCATAAGAATATGGCATCAGGAAAAGTGTCCGGAATAACAATTAGAAAATCTGAAGCAAATAGAGATTCAGAATTATTATAACCGCACCTGATATTTTTTCTCTTACATGCACTACTTCTAATAAAATCCTTTTATTTCATGATGTGTAATGCTACGCGAGACTAATTGGGGACATAGATTTGTTTATAAAATAAATGCTCAATTATATAGACTGGCACAAGCATTTCCTAAATAAAAATATTATGTAAGACAACAAATGACACTCACGTAAAGAAAATATTGCAGTTAATAGGCTGAATTCATGCGATGTCACAATGATGTGATAAATGTCACCGCGCGTGTCATATACCATCTAGCTGACGTCTTACGTTGTACTATGATAACAGGTTCTTTTTCCTCCTGCAAACATACTCGAACAATGCTTCATCAAATTTTTTTTTGTCTCATTACAAAATTAAGTCTTTTTGAACCTACGTAGAGTTTGAAATTAATAGAAACAGGATCTAAAATTGTAGTAAATACCAATTAAGACATTTTTTACGTGTTTTCGTACTCTGCCTTACCTAATATTCGAAAAACTTTTCAGCTATTTTTTCCTGGTAGAACTGCAATTACAGATTTCTAGTTCACTGTGTTGCTGTTCGCAGCATCAGATCTAATGATGCGTAACGATCGGTCATCCAAATTGATCCTGTAAGCACAAGCCCGGGTCAGAGTAATTTTTATAGATAGCTATATCAACTTGGTTTGCGCGAAAATATACTTTAAGAATATTTTTCAACTCTAAATTACAAAAGCTGGTTTAATATTTTTTATATATAGTGAATTAATTTTGATTTCGAATTACTAATATCGATACACTATAGGCATAATACGATAAATAATTTCCGTACTATTCAAATAAACAAAATAATTAAAAAAAAACACTTTTCAAAAAGTAGTCGAAATTTACAGTAATTATTATTACAGGTGCTTATTATTATTAAGAGGATTTTACTGACGAAGTATACCAGATCTTTTGTCAAATAAACTTTAAATAACGCTAGGAAAGTTTATGTTTTAATTATTTTTATGAATCTTAAAAGACCTCAGTGGCAAGATTTCTTATCAGAATGGTCAGTTCACGTGATGTCACAATTACACGCTGTCTTACTTTCAACTATGACGTCTGTTTCCTCTTACGATGAGCATTGGATTCCAAATTTAAATTGGCGATTCTCTCTTGGCATGTATGATATTACGTACATAAAGCGCGGTATTGAATCGTCGATTTCTGAAACCACGAGTCAATTTTTTTTCAAAACTGCGTTTATGCTGTTTTCACATTCTAATGGGCTATTTACATAATGAGTGAAGAAATGACAATCAGAAAAAGTCACATTATAGGTATATAAAATCTACCGGGTAAAAGACATTTGCAATTCTGATTTAAAAGATTAATCGATATTTTTAAAGTTCCCAACGTTCTGATATTATTGACTCACATGGTTTCAGCAGTCAACGATTCATTTAGAAATTAATTCCAAAATACACATTTTGAGTTAGGTTGTTTTCACAAAAAAGTAAAGAAAAACACTAATTCTGCATTTTTTTTCCCAAAGCATCGCATTGCAAGTTGTCTGTTGTACAACGTATTGCTATTTTAATTATTCATCGCAAGTTTGGAACGGTGAACTGCATCCATTTGATCCATTATGAATGATTCTAACTCCTGCATTTTCATTTCAATACTCCCGGAATCTTCAAAAAACCAAATTCTTAATGTGTGTTATCAAATGCTCATAATGCGTTTAATCTGTAAATTAACGTAAGTCAGAATTACTCTACAGCCTACAGTCAAACCGTTAAACTAGATTTAAAATGTCCTTAATCGTACAACAGGAAGACACCGGACTTTAAAGAAATCTGGAGTTATAGCATTTAGTTCATAACTCAAGTAATCATCAGAAATGTATGTCAAGATCAGGCTACTTACTAAACGGAACATCTTTAATTCAGTCTTTCTCAATTTGAGATTAAGTGACACAGGAAAGTAAAAATAGAAAAGAACATTAATAGTTCTTAAGCATAAGAAGCTTAGTGTCTAATCTCCTGTTCCTGTTGCTGTAATACCTGATAAAAAATATTCATCACGTATCTATTTACATACTTGATTACTTTCACGTTCTTTTTATTTCAAACATGAATGATTCAAAATCTTTTCTTTGTGCGTAAACACAAGAAATTACCTCAAAAATCCCGGACATGCCTAGTTTTAGTTCTGATGCTACTTCATTCAGATTTCAATACCCCTGATAAATAAGTAGAAATAATAATAAATAATATGTCATGGAAAATGATTCGGTGATAATCTTAAAACGTAAAAAAGTAATTCTTGATCTATTTATAAAGAATTCATGTAAAGAGATTAAAGGAGGGTTTTTATTTTTTGCTCAAGGAAATATTTCGAAGCTTATGCAATATGTCATGTAAAGGTCAAATATACTCAATAACATTCAGAAAACAAGGGTAAATCACATTTATCTTATTTTATATTAAGTTAATTCATACTTGCAGAATCACTGAAAAGTATATTCTTTTAAATCGGCCAGAATTCTAAAAAAAGCATTTTTAAAATACAAGAATATATAGTTGTTGCCATTTTGAAAAAGAGAAACACAAAAACCGAAAGATAAATTAGTATAAAAAAAGCAAACGATAAATTAGTATGAAAAAAGCAAACGATAGTAATAAGAAATAGTATAGCGATAATGATAAAAACGGATTTTCCTAGTAGGTCAAATCAGAAAACATATTCGCTGTGAGAAGACTAAAATATCTTAAGAAACTCAAATAGAAATCACCCAATTATCAAGAATAACTCTATAAAGCAAAGAAATATATGTTATAATGATGTTATCCATTGTGATTTGACAAAGTAAAGAAAATTTTGCATATACTGAAATGTGCGATTTTCTTTCACATGGTTCTTCCCAGTTTATTAAAATATTTTGTTTTGTGGAGATCTATTTTAGAATGCAGCTTATACCGCATAATTTTTTTTGCAATATAAATTGATAAAATCTTAACATTCTTGTAATACATCAAAATTAATCTCTCATGTCATCGTGAAAAAAGGAAGAACTTTTTCAAAAATAAGTAAAGAACACATGCAATTTTTGCTAAAGAAAAAAAAGCGTTATGTGTAATTTCCATGTCAGCACGATCAGTTGTGAAAATTCATAATTTATAAGTTCTTTTTTTTATCTTTTTCTCGGTCACCTCTTTCCCGCGCAAAGGGCTTATAGAATATATTCATTATCTTCTCAAATACGAATCCATTTTGGAACAAACTACCCGAGTATATGTCACCAAACATTCATTGCCACGCAAGAAAGGAAAAATAACTGCGGCTCATCCGTGTGTGGTTGTTGAAATTTTTCAAGGGTAAATAAAAAAAAATTGTGACATGGAATGGAATGTTCGAACGGCTAATGGATGAGCAATAATTTTTCGCTTCGTTACCCGGAAAAACTTACAATTGAGTAAGAAAATCTTCGAATACTTTGTTGGCCGAAAATTGGATGTTTCTTATTATTTCTTTCGTAAAGACAGAAAAGAAGAAGGAAGTTGAACATGAACAAGATGAAGCATAAATAAAGTTCTTGTTTCCAAATATGTCTCACATTCTGGTGGTCTTAATGGTTACAAGTGATGAATTTTATTGAGTAAATAGCTTGAGAATCGTAATGCAAAAAGAGATCTCTTTTCTTGGTGATTTTTTTTGTCAATTTGATCATTTCTTATAAAATTAAAGAATATTCCACCAACTTCTTGCTGTAGATAATAAAAATAACGGTCGACGCAGTTTCATGGGATAGAATAATAACGTACCGAAAACTGCGTTAAGTTTTATGCTTACTTAAGTTTGTAAGTAACATTAAAAATAGCAGTAATCTCGCAGGAATGGGTTTCCTTGAGCAATGCCCTGTGTTTATTACAACTTGAGATACTATCATTTTTACAGTAACCACAGAGAAGGAGTGAATGACTTTATTGTGAGAGTTTGCAATAATTTATTTAGCGTCTTAACTTTTCATTCAAAGAGAAGACATTTTTCGCACAGAGTTTCATCTAAGTCCAACAGAGTCCAACTTGCCCCTTTCCAAGAGATTTTGCGCTTCTTCCAATAAATTTTGAAATTATAAATAGTTAACCTAAGAATACTGCATTTCTTATATATATTTACATAATTTTAAAGGAAACATTTCATTTTTGTTGTGACAGAATGTATCATTCGTTATTATGAAGTCAAGATTTAGTTTTTTCGAATTTTTCATATTTTTTAATGCCTCCGCACT
>BGPR01041858.1:2385-13477 GCA_013235015.1 Araneus ventricosus | reverse complement strand
AGTGCGGAGGCATTAAAAAATATGAAAAATTCGAAAAAACTAAATCTTGACTTCATAATAACGAATGATACATTCTGTCACAACAAAAATGAAATGTTTCCTTTAAAATTATGTAAATATATATAAGAAATGCAGTATTCTTAGGTTAACTATTTATAATTTCAAAATTTATTGGAAGAAGCGCAAAATCTCTTGGAAAGGGGCAAGTTGGACTCTGTTGGACTTAGATGAAACTCTGTGCGAAAAATGTCTTCTCTTTGAATGAAAAGTTAAGACGCTAAATAAATTATTGCAAACTCTCACAATAAAGTCATTCACTCCTTCTCTGTGGTTACTGTAAAAATGATAGTATCTCAAGTTGTAATAAACACAGGGCATTGCTCAAGGAAACCCATTCCTGCGAGATTACTGCTATTTTTAATGTTACTTACAAACTTAAGTAAGCATAAAACTTAACGCAGTTTTCGGTACGTTATTATTCTATCCCATGAAACTGCGTCGACCGTTATTTTTATTATCTACAGCAAGAAGTTGGTGGAATATTCTTTAATTTTATAAGAAATGATCAAATTGACAAAAAAAATCACCAAGAAAAGAGATCTCTTTTTGCATTACGATTCTCAAGCTATTTACTCAATAAAATTCATCACTTGTAACCATTAAGACCACCAGAATGTGAGACATATTTGGAAACAAGAACTTTATTTATGCTTCATCTTGTTCATGTTCAACTTCCTTCTTCTTTTCTGTCTTTACGAAAGAAATAATAAGAAACATCCAATTTTCGGCCAACAAAGTATTCGAAGATTTTCTTACTCAATTGTAAGTTTTTCCGGGTAACGAAGCGAAAAATTATTGCTCATCCATTAGCCGTTCGAACATTCCATTCCATGTCACAATTTTTTTTTATTTACCCTTGAAAAATTTCAACAACCACACACGGATGAGCCGCAGTTATTTTTCCTTTCTTGCGTGGCAATGAATGTTTGGTGACATATACTCGGGTAGTTTGTTCCAAAATGGATTCGTATTTGAGAAGATAATGAATATATTCTATAAGCCCTTTGCGCGGGAAAGAGGTGACCGAGAAAAAGATAAAAAAAAGAACTTATAAATTATGAATTTTCACAACTGATCGTGCTGACATGGAAATTACACATAACGCTTTTTTTTCTTTAGCAAAAATTGCATGTGTTCTTTACTTATTTTTGAAAAAGTTCTTCCTTTTTTCACGATGACATGAGAGATTAATTTTGATGTATTACAAGAATGTTAAGATTTTATCAATTTATATTGCAAAAAAAATTATGCGGTATAAGCTGCATTCTAAAATAGATCTCCACAAAACAAAATATTTTAATAAACTGGGAAGAACCATGTGAAAGAAAATCGCACATTTCAGTATATGCAAAATTTTCTTTACTTTGTCAAATCACAATGGATAACATCATTATAACATATATTTCTTTGCTTTATAGAGTTATTCTTGATAATTGGGTGATTTCTATTTGAGTTTCTTAAGATATTTTAGTCTTCTCACAGCGAATATGTTTTCTGATTTGACCTACTAGGAAAATCCGTTTTTATCATTATCGCTATACTATTTCTTATTACTATCGTTTGCTTTTTTCATACTAATTTATCGTTTGCTTTTTTTATACTAATTTATCTTTCGGTTTTTGTGTTTCTCTTTTTCAAAATGGCAACAACTATATATTCTTGTATTTTAAAAATGCTTTTTTTAGAATTCTGGCCGATTTAAAAGAATATACTTTTCAGTGATTCTGCAAGTATGAATTAACTTAATATAAAATAAGATAAATGTGATTTACCCTTGTTTTCTGAATGTTATTGAGTATATTTGACCTTTACATGACATATTGCATAAGCTTCGAAATATTTCCTTGAGCAAAAAATAAAAACCCTCCTTTAATCTCTTTACATGAATTCTTTATAAATAGATCAAGAATTACTTTTTTACGTTTTAAGATTATCACCGAATCATTTTCCATGACATATTATTTATTATTATTTCTACTTATTTATCAGGGGTATTGAAATCTGAATGAAGTAGCATCAGAACTAAAACTAGGCATGTCCGGGATTTTTGAGGTAATTTCTTGTGTTTACGCACAAAGAAAAGATTTTGAATCATTCATGTTTGAAATAAAAAGAACGTGAAAGTAATCAAGTATGTAAATAGATACGTGATGAATATTTTTTATCAGGTATTACAGCAACAGGAACAGGAGATTAGACACTAAGCTTCTTATGCTTAAGAACTATTAATGTTCTTTTCTATTTTTACTTTCCTGTGTCACTTAATCTCAAATTGAGAAAGACTGAATTAAAGATGTTCCGTTTAGTAAGTAGCCTGATCTTGACATACATTTCTGATGATTACTTGAGTTATGAACTAAATGCTATAACTCCAGATTTCTTTAAAGTCCGGTGTCTTCCTGTTGTACGATTAAGGACATTTTAAATCTAGTTTAACGGTTTGACTGTAGGCTGTAGAGTAATTCTGACTTACGTTAATTTACAGATTAAACGCATTATGAGCATTTGATAACACACATTAAGAATTTGGTTTTTTGAAGATTCCGGGAGTATTGAAATGAAAATGCAGGAGTTAGAATCATTCATAATGGATCAAATGGATGCAGTTCACCGTTCCAAACTTGCGATGAATAATTAAAATAGCAATACGTTGTACAACAGACAACTTGCAATGCGATGCTTTGGGAAAAAAAATGCAGAATTAGTGTTTTTCTTTACTTTTTTGTGAAAACAACCTAACTCAAAATGTGTATTTTGGAATTAATTTCTAAATGAATCGTTGACTGCTGAAACCATGTGAGTCAATAATATCAGAACGTTGGGAACTTTAAAAATATCGATTAATCTTTTAAATCAGAATTGCAAATGTCTTTTACCCGGTAGATTTTATATACCTATAATGTGACTTTTTCTGATTGTCATTTCTTCACTCATTATGTAAATAGCCCATTAGAATGTGAAAACAGCATAAACGCAGTTTTGAAAAAAAATTGACTCGTGGTTTCAGAAATCGACGATTCAATACCGCGCTTTATGTACGTAATATCATACATGCCAAGAGAGAATCGCCAATTTAAATTTGGAATCCAATGCTCATCGTAAGAGGAAACAGACGTCATAGTTGAAAGTAAGACAGCGTGTAATTGTGACATCACGTGAACTGACCATTCTGATAAGAAATCTTGCCACTGAGGTCTTTTAAGATTCATAAAAATAATTAAAACATAAACTTTCCTAGCGTTATTTAAAGTTTATTTGACAAAAGATCTGGTATACTTCGTCAGTAAAATCCTCTTAATAATAATAAGCACCTGTAATAATAATTACTGTAAATTTCGACTACTTTTTGAAAAGTGTTTTTTTTTAATTATTTTGTTTATTTGAATAGTACGGAAATTATTTATCGTATTATGCCTATAGTGTATCGATATTAGTAATTCGAAATCAAAATTAATTCACTATATATAAAAAATATTAAACCAGCTTTTGTAATTTAGAGTTGAAAAATATTCTTAAAGTATATTTTCGCGCAAACCAAGTTGATATAGCTATCTATAAAAATTACTCTGACCCGGGCTTGTGCTTACAGGATCAATTTGGATGACCGATCGTTACGCATCATTAGATCTGATGCTGCGAACAGCAACACAGTGAACTAGAAATCTGTAATTGCAGTTCTACCAGGAAAAAATAGCTGAAAAGTTTTTCGAATATTAGGTAAGGCAGAGTACGAAAACACGTAAAAAATGTCTTAATTGGTATTTACTACAATTTTAGATCCTGTTTCTATTAATTTCAAACTCTACGTAGGTTCAAAAAGACTTAATTTTGTAATGAGACAAAAAAAAATTTGATGAAGCATTGTTCGAGTATGTTTGCAGGAGGAAAAAGAACCTGTTATCATAGTACAACGTAAGACGTCAGCTAGATGGTATATGACACGCGCGGTGACATTTATCACATCATTGTGACATCGCATGAATTCAGCCTATTAACTGCAATATTTTCTTTACGTGAGTGTCATTTGTTGTCTTACATAATATTTTTATTTAGGAAATGCTTGTGCCAGTCTATATAATTGAGCATTTATTTTATAAACAAATCTATGTCCCCAATTAGTCTCGCGTAGCATTACACATCATGAAATAAAAGGATTTTATTAGAAGTAGTGCATGTAAGAGAAAAAATATCAGGTGCGGTTATAATAATTCTGAATCTCTATTTGCTTCAGATTTTCTAATTGTTATTCCGGACACTTTTCCTGATGCCATATTCTTATGAATAACTAAAGCTACCGCTCTTATACGTCTGATATAATGTATGTCAAAAGCTAGAAATTTAAAAACAAGGAAAAAAACCAGAAGAAAATCTGATTACATACCCATTTTCTGAGGCAAACTTCTACAAATTAAGAACGAATATGTAAAAACATTTAATATTCTATGTAGAGAATACCACTGTTTAAATATACTAAAATGTTGCTTTTATAGAATCTAGGTAAAATATTCGTTTTTCATAAAGCTGTTATCAGTAAATTATTCATTTAGAATGTTCACAAATCAATCAAAACATTTCCATACTCTCATGTCTAAAGTCTTTTTTAAACTTGTTTATTTTGATTCGTTACACTTTTTCATCCTCACGTAACTGAATTAGTTGGAACAATAGTTTTATTCATGATTGAATTATGCATTTGCATTACTAGGTCATTTTCGTGCAGAAAAGAATGGGCGAGATTCTGGCGTAGCCTATCAAAAGTTTTTCGCGAAAGATAATCATTCTTCATGACTTTGTCATGCACTGGTAAAATATAACATTCGTTCTTTCTAGACATATTTCTTAATTAAAAGTAGGCTAAATGCACCCACTGCATTCAGATTATTCTCAACTAATAGTTTATTACGAATGTCCTAGAATTGATAAATGTAATAGTTAAGGCATTCTAAGAAACTTACACAACAAAACCTGAAAAAGATGGATGTATTTGAAATTAGTTTTAGTCAACATTGTTGGGAGAAAATAGTTCACTCTTTCCGAAAGGTTCCGATTTCATGACTTTAATTTACCGTTTTATAGAATACTAGCCTCCTTCGGCGACCAGCCTATTCGCCGGGAACATAATTTCAATTGAATATCTCATACATAAGATAATATCCATGGGTTCCCTTAACAGAGTCATTTAAATCTTGGAATTGTGATAGACACTTAACCCGTGTTCTTTCAGTAACCTTGCAACTGTTCTGTTCAATGTCTACATGCTGAGCACAACAAATGGAGTCAAGCAGCTGACCGTCATCTAAGACATTTAATTGCACTTTGTCGGTGCCAACTTCACTTTTTATTCCTCATGCAAAATATGCATTAGATTTCAACATTAAAATGACGCGACACATTTTAAATCCGGTAGCATGTTAGCTGGATTAAAACATGCCGGTAAAAATAATTAGAACATATCGACTGTGTGTAACAATTCAGTTTACTGATTATTTCCCAATAATCTTACAATCTTAGAGGACTTTGATTACAGATTTCACAAAAAAAAACGATGATGACATTAAAAAAGTAAAATCCATTAGGTTATTACCTTAGTTTTCACCAATGGAAGAAAAATACGCAATTAAACATTTGAATTTGCTAATGAAAACGGTTTTTATCTCATTGCAACAATGAAAACTAATGTAAAGTATGTCTAAAGTTCTTTTTAGAAATTAAAATTAGAGAAAAATTGTACTACAACTCAATTGTTATCATTGAAAAGATAATTTGTTAAATTTTCAGATGGCGTAAAAATCATTTTTGTTCTATAATACTTTCGGAAGTTAACAAGGAAAAACGTCGAAATTTCGCTTAATTTTCCGAGGTACACATTCCTTCCATCAAAGTATTTTTTTGCGAAATATCGCAGTTCTAGGTCCAGTGGTCTGCCCTGTAGAGCGCTAACAAACACACATTCTTCTTTATTATTAGTAGAGAGTATGTCATGTATTGTCATAAACAGAATTTCATATCAAATCAGTATAAAATAGAAAACATTCTTTCCATCACAAAAGAAGATACAGAACTAATTTTTTTTTAAATTCTGACTGCTAAAAATATTAAGCCATCAAGTGTTTCTTATATTTTTAGGAACTAAACAAAATGTCTGTGATTGTATACAATTAATAAATACTAATAAACACTGGAGACATCTGAAATTTCTTTTGCTTGTATTAGAATGAATTTTGTTCTATCAAATGAAAATGCTCGCATCTGATTTCAAAGACACTTCGCACTTGGAATTCAATTCGGGAAACGGAATTCAAAGATCGATAGTGTAGCTATGCTTGTTTATTAAAGATGCAAACAGGCTTAGAAGTGTAATATCTAATATTTGTATTTACGAAAAATAGTACTCTATAAAGCGGCTAAGGAAGAAAAAGAATAAAAAATAGCAATCAATATAAATAAATAAAATAAATTAAGTTAAATATTTAAAATTTTGACCACCGTTATAGTATGTAAAGTGTACGAATCTTTATTTCTTTAAGTTTTGGATCTGTTCTTGATAAACAATGCCGTAATTTGTTCTAATTACTTACAATTCTTTACCGTTACATGCATTGATACAAAAGTAAATAATGCTAAAAACACCATGTAAAGAGAGAAATAGAGGAATGAGTTGATTTTACATTTGGTTGTTAGTTCCAAAAACTGCATTCATGTTTTAAAATTAGACTAATTCTCGTTTTTATTTTTCTCTCGATCCCGAGTGACCAACGCAAAAAATAAACACTCCATCAACAAACCTTTCCGAAAACCTTCCAATATATTACGAACTCAACATTGTTTTTTCTCCTCTGTCTCAAAGTTAAAATTCAAGAATCATGAATTCTGAATTCAATCCCAAATCCACTCAATGTTTAACATTCTAAAATCTGTATTTTTATTATCAATATGATAAAAAGAGCCTTCTATAATAGAACTCATGACTATAAACTACTGCTATAAAAGAATCGCAGTGAACTTGGCAGCCTTAGTTTCACTATTGCGAATTCAAGTCTCGATTCCCCCGGAAGAGATTATGTATGCTGAGTTGGGCGTGTTAAATCTGACCTATCTCAAACGTTCTTATATTATAATGATGTTAAAATGTATGTTGTGTGGTGGCAATTCAGGTGTTTTTAAAGGCATTGGTTTGAACTTAAAAAATTATTAAGAACCTTTTCATGTGCGATCCAATGTTCTTAAGAATGGAAAGCCAATGTAGAAACTCAAGTTGAGTAATTACAATTCCTTATTAATAACGCATTGTATTATGCAAGAAGATGGTGATAGATATTTCGTCCGCAAATTGCTCTGATATCAAAAATCAAGCGATAATTTTTAATGAATGGTTTATCAACTGCTTTATAAAACAAAAATGTTGATGGATTCCGATTAAACGTAATATAGACAAAGAAATGTATGAAAAGAACCATACCGTAATAGAATAAACGGAATTAATTCACGTGGACTTTCACAGACATATGTAACTGTGCGAACATTTAACTGAATGTTGCTTAAGGCAGTACTGTGGTGTCAGAACTCCTTTCTTCTTGCAAGATGCGCAGTGTGAACAAAACTTTAATTGCCGCGACGCACTTGGCGTGTATCACGTGACCATGAATTGACTCCATTCTAAATCATTGGCCGTTCCTTGATAATTGTTATACGAGGATCTATTAAATATTATGTATAATATAATGTTACATTATATTAATATATAATTTTATGGTAAATACAGTAAAACCCCGGTTAATCGAAACCCGGGTTATCCGAAATGCCTCTGAAATTGAAAATCCAAAAAAACATGTACCTACTATATTGCATGGAAATTATCGCAAAGGCGAGACTTTTTTGCAACGATATTCCTCGCTTTTTTCTTTTAAGCCTTCCCCAAGAAGGTAATTTTAGAATGCTAAAATTAAAATGAAACAGATATAAACGCATTAACTATATAAATGTAATAATATAATGTATGTAATAATATAAATGTATATAATAATATAAATGCATTCAATATATGTAACGCATGTAATATGATTTATGTAACAATATAAATGTATTCGATGTATTGTAACGAAATTGTCTTGTGGGTGTACGTGAATGCAATCCAATAAGCAGGGTTAAAAAAAATAAAGCTCTTTATTTTACAAATATTCCAAGCAAAGAAACGTAGCACAAGTATTAAAGCAGCATTAGTACAAATTCACAACAGAGACTACCAATAAATCTCAACACAGCGCTCAAAGGTTTCTCGTTAGCTCACCAGCTTGCTTGCTGATCGAATTCCAACCGACTCTTCTTGGCTTCAGAGCTTGCTTTTATACCTTTCAACAGGAAGTGACTTCATTACGTAGGAAGTGACGTAAGCTCCAGAAAGTTCATGAAGCCAGTAGAAATAGATTGAAAGTTCGAGGTCCTTCTAGAAAATTCCCTTTGTCGCCAAATTCGTCGCAAAGGTCGCCAAGTCGCCAATTTTGTCGCCAAGATTATCATCTCAGGAAAGCGACTTTATAGCTTTGTAACAGTATGTAACATATGTGATATGATTTATATATCAATATAAATGTATTCATTGTATTAACATTATAAATTACAATATTGCTTACATGTGCCTGTCAGGCGCATTGTGCCCGAAGGAGGGTTGACTTTAATAAAGAATATAACTATAGCCTACAAAAAGAGTTTAGAGTTCGGTTTACTCTCAAAACATTTCAAAATTCAATACTGTAATTAGATACAAAATAGTAATACTTGCTCATGGCTTAACCGAAAAAATCGTTATCCGAAACCCTTTATTTCGGTTAATCGGGGTTGTACTACATTATGTATGTTTTTTACCGTTTATTCCACAAACTGAGATCTGTCTGATTCTATTAGAGGTCGCTTGGAACGACATTGAAATTTCAGAAAGGAACGGTATTTTGTCGCATTTGTCTTTTTTTAAAAAAAGGAAGTATTTATGCCAAAGAGCATTAAGTAATTGGATGAAAACAGAACTGATAAGCATTCGAAGATTAAAGTAGAATTTATTATTCAGCAAAACGACGCAACAACGCGTATTTTCTTCCCTTTGGAAGTCAAAATAATAATGAGATTTAGAAAATTAGCATAATTCAAATACGCCAGTGGGAGAAGATCCAATGAAATCTATTAAAATGAATAAGAAAGAAAAGATAAAAACGAAAATTTAAAAAAATGTAGCTTAAATATGTGGTTTACCTTGTTTTGATGGTCTTAACCTGTTTTTCTGTTTCAGCTTATCTCAAAATGAATACATTAGAATCTATGAATTGTTAATGAATATGAAAAAAAGAAAAAAAAAATGCCTGTAAGAATGTGAGGTCTTTTTTGAAGTCAATAATTATGATTATTTTCATTGCTTTCAACAACTCATCTATTATTATTCATTCGATTGATAATAAATAAATTAAACGGTATAGTAAAGTCTTGTTCGTCGCATTCTATGAGTATGAAGTAAAACTATTAGTGTCACTGGTATTTTTAGAAGGACAGCTGCTTAATAAGTAGCAATTTGCAATTGAAATTTAACATTTATCAGGGGTCATTTATTTAGGGTTGTCAAACCTATACTTTTGCTTTAAACCTGAGAAACTGGCTTTAATAATATTCGAACGCTAGGGATTCTTAAGAACAATAGTAGAATGCCGTTAGTTGCGTGAATTCGATTTGCGAGAATTCATTGCATGTTAAAAAAGTTACTCCTTGGTTTAAAGTTGCAAATAATGGACTCCTTCTTTCAACACAGAATGTTTATCGCTTCTCGGTCTTTTGGCTAAGATCAAAGTGTAGTACAGAATATTGAATTAAATAAAATTCATCACAAAATCAAAAAATTTTCCCCTACACTCAGGAAAAATAATATTTCACTGACGAATAATTATAATTAGTTAATGAGTTCAGAACAAAAAATTAAAAATATAAATTAAGCAGTGATTCTTAGCCCGTAGGGTGCACGTCCAAAGGGATTCGTGAAACATCAGAAGAACCTGCAGTCATAGAAATAAAACCAGAAGGCATGTTCTCCCCTCAACTTTCTCTTATATCTTCAAATATGGCACGTTATGTGATTAGACTCGTAGTATCATTAAGAGAATCGAGTATACTGTTACGAACATGGAATGTCGCTTCCCGGCAATGTTAATCTTACGGTTGGGAAGATAGTTTTACAGGGGTAAGTATGGAATGACCGGCAGCGGCCAGGCCTGAACCCATGACCTTGGCGACTATTTTGGCGAACAAATAGAAGATTCCAGAAAATGCTATTATTTTCTCGATATCTCTATTAGGAGATGAGATACGCTTGAATGTACTGGATAATTTCATGTGGCGTCACGGCCTGTCGGGCAGCCAATAAAAGGACGGCGCTTGGATCATAGAGTAGTGTGTTTATCGACTGGAACGACTTTGGAGTTTCGTCTGCAGTGCGAGCTAGAAAGTCGGTGAGCTGAGCGCTATTGAAAGTGCTGTTACTGCCGTTATTGGTGATTTGCTGACTGTTTGTGCTGCTAAACCCTAAAGTGCTGTTACTGTTATTACTAGTGAGCTCTTGTCTGTTTGTGTTGTTAATCTGTACAAGAGCTATTATTCCTGTTATCTGTGTTTCGCGTTTTCCTGATTATTTGCGAATAAACCTTCATTCTCCATTATCCCGCTTGTTGGACTGTCTTCACCGTACACACGCCGGACGATTTTTGTAACAATACGTTTTGAATCTCTTCCCTTGGACCGATTGTCTCGAAAATTTAGCGCAGATCTGTAATTGCCAAGATCACATACCGAATTTCATTTATCTAATTCCCTTTTAACTAACGTTTTTGAGTTATCGAATTCACATATACACGAGTAGACAGACCGACAGCTCTATGATGGATTTGATTCAATAACTGATGTATACAATTATATTAATACAAATTTGGCATATACAATCCTGGGGAAGAAAGTCATATGCTAAAATTCATTCATCTAGCTCGTTGGGGGGGGGGGGGGT
>BGPR01041856.1:0-13478 GCA_013235015.1 Araneus ventricosus | reverse complement strand
GCATGTCAACCCTCCTTAGGAAACGTATGAAAGCTCGAGGCTTTTTTAAAAAAATATTTTTCAATTGCTCAATTAAGCTCGATAAAAAATAAGTCATGTATGATAATAGAGTTAATTTTTTTCAAGTGCTTTACTTAAGAACTGAATTATTTTACAGTTATTCCGCTTCTTTTTTAAATACGAAATTATTTAGAATGCTTTATGATTATTGGACGTAAATGAGCAATTTATATGACACATTTGTGCAATGTTTCTGCTTTAGATCGAAAGATAACACGGATTTCAATATCCCGAATTCTAAATATTGAGTTTTTGAAAATTTATGCCGACGACAATCAAAATTTTATTAAAAAAATATCACATGGAAAAAAGATGCTACCTAACTGAGAAATGAAAACTCTACTAAATAGGATTTCAGCTAATCACTGAAAATATTTCCATTTTTATTGCACAGAAATAATAATTCAGCAACATGATGTTACATATCAGATAACGAAAAGAAATTCTTATTCACATCTGCAGATTATTATATGGCTGTACTACCTAACAAGAATTAAAAATTGTAAGAACAGTGAATTATGGAATTTATTCTTATTGTATGCTGGGTATCAATTAATCGACATCAGTATATCGGTGTGATTGATTGTAAATTCATTGTGAAGTTATAGTGTAGAAATTTTAAAAGTTATAGAATTATAGTGTAGTATTTTAAACAATATCTATTTTTCATACTTTTTTCAAATTAAATGTGTTAAAACAATAAACATTAACTATGAGGTATCGCATTTATAAGTGAAACTTCAGAATTTTAAATCAACGCATGAGTATTCTTTACCATCCTATAGAAGTTAAAAGGTGGACTGATTTACATTGAAAACAACAGATATGTGTTATACTAACAAAATGTCCAAAATATGAAAAAATAAGGTATGCTGTCTTTTTCAAACAGCCGCAAATGTTAAAGGCGTAGGACTACTTTACTCGCGTGACTCTTTTCGGATTTTAAAATATTTTGTATTTTTTTTCTGTTGTTGCCGTTTAGCTCTAAAATAAGACATTATTTATGCTTTTAACATATGTAGTTACTGAGACATAGAGGATCGCGTAACCAATTCATGCGAATTTTTGCCCAACTTTGCGACTCAGTAGTCGCTGAACTACAATTCCGATTTTCAATTTGTTTGTTGTACCTTCTGTTGTTACCCTTTATCTCTAAAATAAGACATTAGTTATTTTTTAACATATGTAGTTACCGAGACATACAGGATCTCCCATATAACGTTTTTCGTGGAGTTTCGGCTTGTGAATCAAATTCTTTCCTGAAACAACAATGGGAGGAACGTAGTCCTACTTTAAAACATTTGCAATATTATTTCTCCTCAATTAATCTGCCTTTACCTTTACTGATTGGAAAAACATATGCAAAAAGGACTGATTCTTGTCTGACATTGCATTGGATATCTCGTCATAAACTGTGAAATATCTTTATTTATTGTGATACTGAAAATAAATTTGCTTTGCTTCGTAAATAATGCGTTAAAATTTCAGCAATTAGAAACATAAGTATAAATAAGTGAATAATATTTTTAAACGATATTTCATTTCTTTAGAAACTAATTCTGCATCTTCTTAATGAAAAAAAAAATTATAATGCAAGTAAGGCATTGTCCAGCTTTGTAGAAAATTTCAACATCTTACTCTGAAATTAATAAAATATTCGTATTTACTCAAATATATATATATATGTTATACTCAAATATATCATCGGTTCAAATGAATATGAAATATCTCATTCATATCTAATTATATATCACATAACAACGAAAAAAGGAAGATTAAAATATTATGTTCTGATAAAAGGATTTGCTGAGTTTTGAAATCGTATCGCATTGGCAATGTTATTAAAAGCTTCAAGTACATAAAATATAAATATAACAGGTCTGGTCAAACTTAGTACTAAATACTAATACTGCAAATTGCAGTCTTTTTAGTAGAAAAACAGCTTCCATTAGAAATTACCTTTAATAATTAGTTCCGATAGTCTTTTATTCAAAGGATAAAAATCTCCCATTTTCTAACAATCGAAGGTTAAATTTCCTTTACGTAGTTAAAAAATAGTTTTCCGTATTTTAAATCATTATAAAGGAAATTTGCCTCTTCACCTCTTTCTGATGAAACTCGAATTCAATTTCATCAAGAATCTCTTGAATGCATAAGAAGTGAATTATTTAAGTCAATTTCAGCCTCGTAAAAAATTGCTTAAGATTCCCAATGGGCAAGAAAATTTCTTTGGTATGCATATATCTTTCAACGAATCCCCTGCAAAAAAGTCTTGGCCTTACAAAAACTGTAGATATTCAAAGAATAGTTCTTTAGTATGTCCCTTAACAAGTTCGTTGAATCTAAGACGACGAAAAATAATCATTTTTTTTATTTAAACAAAAAATAGCTAACTTGCAAAAGAATGTGTATTATCTATGAGCGTTTTTTTCCCCTATTAACGATATACGAACAGTGTATTTCGAAGTTCTGAAAAGGGGCTTTTTAAAATAACCATTTTTCTTTAATTTTCCCCATCTCATGTATCTCATTATTATTGGTCCAGATTTGCCTTTAAAGAAATGCGAACTTCTTATCCTGTAACTACGCTAAATTATTTTTTATTCGAATCCCATTCGTTTTTTCAATTATTATTTTTAAATTACTGATGAGGTGTTGTAGTGTGTCGTCATGGTTACCTCTTCTTTTCGTTGACTTGGCAGCATTGAATTCTAAAGAAATTACCTCCATCAAGGTAACATTGCTGGAATTAGAGCATACTTACCTTTTAAACTTCAATGGATAATTGTTCTGCTTTTTATTGGAAAAAATATTCAAAAGGTTCCAATAAAATCGTTAACTTTTTCTGAATTTTAAACGTTAAAATTTGCATTTTTTGAGACAGATAAATAACTGTTCATCTTGACTGAGTTCTGTTTTGTGTTTTTTTTCTATTGTAAAAAAGAAATTTAAATGCAGTTACTTTTTATACATGCGTTTAAATTGGAATAATGACTTCTTTTCTCAGAAGAATTATTTATTCGATTCCCTTAAAGAAATAGCTATGCAATATCTGCCTCTATACGGTGTCAAGAAAATTATAATATGAAATAAGTTTAGCTTTGAGAGATTGATGACAACTAGTGATGCCGATGCCAATAACATGTTTTTATTTCAATTGATAATCTTGTATTAATTAAGCATCTTTCTGTGCTTAAAGATGAAATAAAATATTATTTAATCTATGCTAGTTATTTTCGTTCTCTTAATTTAACGAGTTTTTTCCCCTTTTTTTCTCAATGGTATAATGATATCTTTTATAAAACCATGTTAAGTATGCTCACCACCAATTTCATCAATTTTTAAATGCATTTTTTCAATTCCTACTATTAGTTCACACTCTCCCTATATATATATATATATATATATATATATATATATATTTATATACCTTGTTCAAATTTTGCAATCGATTTTAAACTAACTTCCTGATGAGCTGGAGACTTTAAGCATAGCTCAGAACTAGATGACAATGCAATATTGATTCGCTTTCTTGTGTGTCTGTCTGTCATTTCATATTTTGCATGACGCATGCGCAGTACGTTTTTCATTATACCTCGAAAACTATTAACATTACAGACTTGGTTCTTGGGTATATGGATGACCCATGGGATCATCGAAGCACTTCCATATTTTAGCCATATCTTTGCGCATGCGCAGTACATTTTTCATTATACCTCAAAAACTATTAACATTACAGAATTGGTTCTTGGGTATATGGATGGCCCATGGGATCATCGAAGCACCTCCATATTTCAGCCATATCTTTGCGCATGCGCAGTACATTTTTCATTATATCTCGAATCACCTAAGTAGAAATTGACTTTAACATTTTTTTTATATTACTTGTTTAAGGTTCAGATAAGTTCTCGACAAATTTTTTGATGAAACAAAAAGCTAGATGTTCCAATTTCTTTTCTCAAACCATAACGAAGTGTCTGGACTTGATAATTAATTTTGCTACTCAATAATTAATTACCAAAAATTAATGTCATAGATTACTCTAAACGAATTTCTTTTCTTAAAAGAACTTTAATCCCAAAGCTATTTTATTATAACACTACTAGAAAAAAATTGCCCTTTAAAGGGTTAACTATTGTATAAAAGTGAAAATACGCACAATATTTTACTGAAGTTGAAATTCAAAGTAATGAAAATTAACACATCGATTAAAAAACAAAAATTATTGCATGTAGATCTTTTTCCTTTATGATTAGAAATTTCGAATTCATTTTTCTCAACCGTGCTATAATATAAGTATTCTAATTTAATACTTTTATTATCCTGAATTCGTGTTGAATTCTTATCTTCATGACTTGCCTTTAATTTTTTAAATACATTTCTATTGATTTGTAATTAGATAATAAGGAAATAACCAACATCTCTAATAGTTTTTTCTTGCCAAGAAAGTCCGATTCCTTTGAATATGATGAAAATCAAATCACTACTAATTTCTTATGGTGTTTTATTTTTACTGAATTATATGTAAATATATCAACACATGAATATTAATTTATTTTAGCCTTTAGTTTTCTAATTTGTAAGAAAAAATATTAACCATAAAACAATCATTCAATGAGTAAATTACGTAGAAAAAATTTATACCATTAAAGCTAGGAGAAGATATAAAATAAAAAATCAATAATGGCCAAACCACAAGCTCAATAGTCTTTTGTTATAAACACTAACTGCCAAATTAATTTTATTAATTCTTCAATTGAATTTATTTAACCGATTCCTTTAAAACATACGAAATTACCATTCCTTTTAATAAAAATGAACCCCTTAATAATAAAATATTTTCGTTGGCCATAAAAATGTATTAAATATTTAGCATAATTATATTGTAATTAGAAATAATTTATGCAAAATTATTTTATAACAAGAGTAAAGGTTAAATCTTAATCCTTTTATTAAGTTACTTAAGGATATTGCAAAATATTTTGGTACAAAAAAGTACATAATTCATATTTCTGAAATTATAATGAAATTATTCGGCTAATATATCAGTAGCCATTGAAAAATACGTTGCGTGGCATAAAGTAATAGATTAAATATTAACACTCTCACATCGAGCGAGGCGATCCGGGGCAGTCTAGAAATTTCGACTTAACATCGACGAAAGCGGGTCTGAGGCGGTTGACTTCTTTTGAGGTAAGGATAAGATATTTGAAGACTAATAATAACTATTAAATAATTTATCATTTTCAATGCATAGATATCTCTAGTTTCTATGGATATAAGAAATAAAGGTAAGAATTGAGTTAAACTAATTAAACTTCAGAGTAAGTCGGATAATTTTTAAGTACCATAAACTTAAATTGGATTAATAGGATATAATTTAATAGGCACTAAACATAGGAAAAACAGATGTTGGAAAAATGTAAAGCATGGAAAAGCATACTATTAGACATATTGCAGCTTTTCAACTTATTGCAATTTTTTTTTAATTTAAAATATTTGATTTTATATTTTTAAAATTATATAATAATATAAAGACTATTGATATATTAGCTGAATAATTTCATTATAATTTCAAAAATAAAAATCCTTTCCTTTTTTGTACCAAATCATTTTGCAATGTCCTTAAGTGACTTAAAAGGATTAAGATTTAACCTTTACTCTTGTTATAAAGGAGTTTTGCATATATTATTGCGAATTACATTATAATTATGCTAAACATTTAATATATTTTTAAGGCCAGAGTAAATATTTTATTATTAAGGGGTTCATTTTTAATAAAAGGATTGGTAATTTCGCATGTTTTAAAGGAATAGCTTTAATAAATTCAGTTAATAAAGTTAAAAGTGTTAATAAAGTTAATTTGGAAGTTAGTGTTTATAGCAAAACATTATTGAGCTTGTATTTTAGTCATCATTGATTTTTTGTTTTATATTTTATCCTATCTTTAAAGGTATTAAGATTTAAACCTGCTTTCGTCGATGTGAAGGCGAAATTTCTAGACTGCCCCGGACCCCCTCGCTCGATGTGAGAGGGTTAATATTTAATCTATTACTTTTTGCCACACAACGTATTTTTTCAATATTTTCAGTTGGTGTTTAAGATACACATCATGTAATCATCTTTAAATCTAATGAGAACTGTTAGAATAGAGTATTCGCACATTACATCACTAAGTTTCAGAAACCTCGCGCCTTTTGAGCTGATTGGTTGTCGTATTAATGTTTTCTATTCGCTGTTTCACTGTATCATTACGAATCCCCATTGGCTGCCTTTCTATCTTTTCAATCCTCTTGAAAATCTATATATATGAGTGACTTTCATTTTATCTTCACTGTGATTCTGCTTTTCATGTATGATAGACCATGCTGTACATAAAACCTGCTTTATTCGATCCAAAGGACTCTGATGAATCTTTTAACACAGGCATTTTCCACAAAATGAAGTGGTTATAAATCTAACAAGAACAATGCAAGATTTCATTACATTTACTATCGAGAACATTGTGAATCAGATCAATGTCAAATAATATTACAACATTTGAAAAAAGAAATAAGAATATTTCATTACCATATATATTTTGGACGCACAGTATGCTTTTCAATACTTTCAGTCAGCGTTTAAAATAGACATTGCCTGCATTTGAAGTCAATGTAGAAAACATTTCCCTTGAAAGCAACAACAGCCATCAAACCCGAAGAATAAAAGAATCGAAAAACGCAGCCAAGCTTCTCACCAAAGGAAAGCACGCGCTTTTCCAAGGAAAAAAAATCCTCAGTTGAATACATTTCGCATCTTCAAATCACCACTCTTCCCTGCTTCCATCAGGCCAAATCCCAGGCGTCGCGAGAATACCCATTTCTTAAGGATTCTGGGGCGATTCCGCTAGCTTAGTCTTTATCCCACAATCGGTGATGCAATTTTGTGGCTTTTATATCTCTACCCGGATATTGTAAGCGAGGGACGCCGATCGCTTTAAAGAATATGACGGCATTCCAGGTTAATATCCGTGCTACAGAAAACGCTATTCGATATTTTGAGAGTGGGTAAAGAAACACATTCGAATATTTTGCGCCGCGCCTTAAGAAGTATTGCAAAAAATGTGCCCTGTCTACGGTTATGGGAACGTGTGTCATGTTGATTGTCTGTGGAAATGTAAATGTAGCTTCTTTCGTAATTGCTTCTGGTGGCACAATAAATGTAAAATGTGTTTCATATTAGCTTTAACGTTTCATTTGGAATAATTTATTTTAAGTTCTCTGGTATCGTCCATTTCTGATTCAAAATCCGGAACTGATCGGCAGTTGCAGCGTTATAAACTAGCTTCTTGTTAATGGACTTTTGCGGGCATCTATTCGATTGAAAATAAAATGGTAGCATGACCGAAATACGCGTACCTTTCATTTTTCCTTTTACTTCATAGGTATTAATTTATTTTTAAAAAAATATAATTTAATTTGATTTAGTTTTATTTATCTCGTGGACACGGAATTGCGATTGAAATAAGAACTCAGATACTTTAACTAAATGGTCCAGGTTTCCTTAACCAAGAATAACCCAGGCGTCGCGAGAATACCCATTTCTTAAGGATTCTGGGACGATTCCTCTAGCTTAAGTCTTTATCCCACAATCGGTAATTCAATTTTGTGGCTTTTATATCTCTGCAGGGATATTGTATGGGAGGGACACCGATCGCTTTAAAGAATATGACGCCTCTCCATGTTAATATGTGTGTTTTAGAAGACGCTATTCGATATTTTTATCATGGGTAAAGAAATACATTCGAATATTTTGCAACACACATTAAGAAATATAGCAACAATTGGGCCCTGTCTGCGGTTTTGGGAACGCTGGGAATGTTGATTGTCTGTGGAAATGTAAATGTCGTTTATTTCGTTCAATAACTGCTTTTGGTGAAGCAATCGATCCAAAATGTGTTTCATATTAAATTTACACTTTTCATTCGGCGTAATTTATTTTAAGCTCTATGGTACCTTCAATTTCCCTTTTAAAATTCAGAACTTATCGAACTCGACAATGCTATATACAAGCCTACTGTAATGGACTTTTACAGGCATCCGATCATTCGATATTAAAATAGCAGCGCCGGTGAAATAATTTATTTTTTATTTATTGCATACATTTTAATTTATGTGCTTGATTTGTATTTTTATTAGATTTCATTTTATCTTACTACGTTCCAGAAATTCTGGAACTTTTTAGATAATTTCTAAATAAAGGTAAATTATGCTATTTATCGCTGAAATAGTATGTGACTGACTAGTGATTACCGATGTCATGTTGTTCAACGCAGTAAACATACTTACAGCGTATGTGCGTAGTTCGTTATTATAGGCATTGAAAACTTTCCGTCTCGGGGAAGACCAAGTCGTGGAGGCTGCATCACGATAAGGGGTGCGTTCACAAGTCCCTCCTGTTAAATTATCTGTCAAAATATAATATTTTGGTACTTCCACAACCAATTTATTACACTGATCTTGCATGCAGGGACCCCATGTGACTAGATAAATATGTATTTCAATCCAAAGTCTTGTGAAATCCATCAGTTTAATTTTAATTGAGAATACTCAGCGATGATATTTATAAAGGGACACTGATGTTACAAGATTAAAATCTACATCCCACTGCTATTGCTGGAAAAAATGCATAGTATAGTAAATTTAACCCTAAAACAATTTCTTACTTTCATAAATGTATGATCGATTTTACTAACTATAACTTTTCCGATTGTAGTCTTCTGTATTTTTATTTACACGACGTTTCACTCCTTCAAAGCCATTTTTTATTCATTAAGGCTATGAAAGCTATAATCCAATGAATGGAGATTTATGTAAGACTTAAATAATTAATTTGAGTATTAATTAACTGTTACATACTGTAACCTACTGAATATCACACCACTATTTAAAAGTTGTTACACTTTCAAAAAGAGCAGAGTTTGCATTCAATGAATTCCCTCCCATGTTGGAGTCTTCGGCAATGAGGTGGGAGACTTGTTTGCGAAAGAGGGAAGTGCTCTTCCTTCTGCTGCCTCTGGTGAACTCTTCGCGTCCGAAATATCTTTTATCCACAGGGCTAAAGCAAATTCTACTTGGAAAGTCCCTCCCGCACACGAATGGTACGCTGGAAATCGTCCTGGTATGTCTCTACGGTCCGAAGGTACAAGAACCGCGCAGACTGCATTGGCCAGACTTCGTAGTGGCCATATCAAAAGCTTGAAATTCATCGACAAAGAAAAGAAATATTCCTCTTGCCCTTGTTCCTGTCCTGCTTCTCCTGCCCATGTCATTGACTGTATTGGTGCCTTTGAGAGTCTACTGTGGAGTGAGGGGGAAAATGACTTGTGGTACTGTTAGAGCGACGTGGTATCATGGACCTGGTCTAGTATTTAGACCAGGGGGACAGAAACAACAACAACAACTATTTAAAAGCATTCCCATCGAATCAAGGAATTTGTAATCCTTATAAACATACAGGGTGATTCGAGAAGATTCCGAAAAACTGAGGAATAGATCACCCAATAAAATTTTTTTCCATAGGAACAAATAAGCGGTAACGTCATTTTTGCGACCAAGAGGGCCCTCTTTGCCGAAACTGAACTGGAGAATCCATTCATAATTCTTTCAGTTGAAAACGTGGTAAATGTAGAAAGGGAATGTACAGCTATTCTAACATAGCAAACTTACAGTCGGTTCATGAAGCGGCTAATGGAAGCGAACAAAGAGAATTTTTTCCTTTGCATTATGATAGCTTTTTCAAATAGATACTTGCTCTATTATTAACTGTTTACGTAGTTGAGTCTGAATCTTTCGCAGTTAAAGACCTCAATGAATATTGAATGCGAAAATCCAGTTCGAAAGGGCACCAGATAAATTTCGTAAAATTGCTTAAATAGTTAATGATAAAGAACGCCCATGTTTGGGAAACATTTCACAATAGAACAGAAAGTCAGTTAGCCCATTTCCATTTGCTGTTTCAATCGCTAAATCAATATCAGCATTTCCAGAAAAGCTGTACAATTCTATGCTACTTTTGTCACATCTTTGACCGGAAAAAGTGCGGTTGAACTTCCCAATTCACTTGACGCCAAACCGCGTCTGTATAAGACGCACACATGACGTCTTAGTTTATTTATTCCTTTGGAAAAATGATTTCGTTTGGAATGTCTGATATACCATAGAGTGAACCGGAATCCATGTCAATCCCTCTGTATATACAGTAAATTTTTTATCTTTGGTATTCATCGGAGTTTTAATCCCCCTGTATATGACCGTATGTCAGTGAATCCCTCTGTATATGGAGTATTTTTTTTTATCTTTGGTATTCATCGGAGTTTTAATCCCTCTGCATATGAGCGTATGTCAGTGAATCCTGTATATGAGTAAATTTTTTTTTATCGCGGAATTCATATGAGGTTTAATCCCTCTGTATATGACCAAACATGTCACAAATCCCTCTGTATATACATTATTGATCATCAGGTTTAATCCCACCTGTATGATCGAATATGTCAGGTAAAGATCCCTCTGTATATGGGTAGAGTTTTTTTTTTATCTTTGGTATTCATCGGGGGGTTTTAATCCCTCTGTACCATGACGTAATTGTCAGTAGAATCCCTCATATATGGATGAATTACTTTATCTTGGGTATTCATCGGCGTTTTATGCGTAATGGTAATGGCGGAGAACAACAACAAATGAATAAGCAAAATTCAATGGAGTAGTGTCATATTATAAGTTGATTGTAGATGACTAGTTTTCTGTCTTCGACAGTACAATATGCAGGGATGTAGGTGATTGTAAGAAAATAACCAGGTTTTCATTATTCAGGGTTTTTTTATCTCCGGTTTAACCTGGCGGTTATAACACTCAAAATAACCGGTTTTCGGTTCAAAAAACAAACGCTGTTTGTAGACAATTTTTTTTGTTAATATTGTTTTCACAGGAAATCAATCCGTTGTCCAATATTTATCTACTTCATAAAATCTTCAAAATCCGCCAACCAACATTCGCCTCTAAGGAAGCGGTTTTCGTTGAATTTCCCTAATTGATGAAATTCAAAGCTTCGCAACATTAATTTTAGTCTAATCAGAAAAATGAGAGCCCATCTTCGCAAGGGCCTTGTTTTACCCTGTATAAGAATTTTAAAATTTAACCAGTTTTCTGTGGGTCAAAAAATAACCGAAAACCGGTTAACCGAAGCTTGAAAACGATTTTCGGTTAAAACCGGTGAGCTTTTCCCATCCCTGATGCAATCTACATCAGGTCATTTCTATTTGATTTAGTGCATGGAAAAAATATCCGATATATTGCTATAAAAATATTTTGCTTATTGTTATTCCTGGAGTGTTATTTTTTTATCGACTGACAGTTTCCTTGATACGTAGTTATTGCGGTACTTTCTTGATTTGCCTGTGGTTATTACAGGTAAAAAAAAATTTATGCCCTTCTTATATAGTTTTCATAATGTTTTTTTCTTCAACTGTTTTTTATTATGGTGGCGTTACGGCTGCCAAGAGAAGCAGTGTTAAACTTACAGTATTTTCCCTGGTTTTAAGGACACAGACAGTAATCATTACATTCCATTTTCATTTTCTCAACATTTGGTTGTGTGACATATATGCAATGACAGACTATCTCCCAACCACATGGAGGACATATGAGAGGAAAAGAAATATAACTGAGTAAGGAGGAACAACGACCATAGAAGAAACCATTCCTTTGAACGTGATTTCAAGGGAATGCTGATAACTCGTTTAAATGTCAATTCACCTGCAGGAACGGCTTCTTTTGGGGTAACCATTTTTGTTGTTTCTCCATCACCAGAGAATTGAGTCTAATGTAAAAATTGCGTGTAAATTTAAATCCTCAAAGAAATTACACCCTTCTAATTTAAACTACCTTCATTTTGCAAAATTTACTTTCCTGTGTAGTGCATGACTATAAACAAAATCTTTTATTTCAGTGAAAATGTATTTAAAGATTGCGTTATAAAAATTTCTCTATATGCTTAAATTTCGCATTCGCAGGCATTTAAGTTCAGATAATGTCTTCTAAGGTAAAGCTATCTTGGAAACTATATTTTTTTTCTTTTGTGCCTTGTTTGTCGAAAAAAAGAAATATTTATTTAAGGTAAATTTAGAAGGTCTGATCATGTTCAAATTATTATACCTGGCGGGATGTTAAAATTTTTCGAATAAATATTTTCTTGGTATAATATAAATAATTTAAAAAATTCTTCTATTGAAAAAATACAGCAGATAAGGTGTAACTTTTTTAATTACCTTTATTTTCATATAACTTCATCCTACATAATAATTAAAAATGCACGATTTTCATGTGTTAAAATGGAAATTGATAATAGAGCAACAGGTCTGCGATAGAATACACTTTAAAATCTTGGACAACAACTACGCCAAACATTTTGGTAGTTGTTTGCCAGACTAGATAAACTGCATCTTTTAATAGATATCTCAGTATATCTTTGTGCACTTTAAAGATTCTCCTCATGTAGTAAGTGTTATAAATGATGTTTCCAAGGAAAAACATATATATAATAGTTTAGAGAAATTTTTTTAAGACGGTAAGGTAGAGACTGTTTTAATGGCAAACGCAAAACAAATGCTCACACTTTCATTTACAATGCTCAAACTTGCATATAGAAAGGCTTTACTTCAATAAAGGTTTCTCAGAGTGGCTCAAGTATAACATAGGTATAGAATATTTAATGGACGCTTTATTTTAAAGAGAATACGAGGAGGCTGAGCTCTGAAAGAAAATCAGGCCGAAGTAGGGTGTGTTACTCAGCTTCTATAGAGTATTTTCCTTCTTGAAATACAAGAGCTCTTTTTATGTCGAAATATGCTTTTATAAAATTCCTTTCATTTAAAAAAAATGTATTCAAGCTATATTTAGCGTTATTAGAGGTCTATTAAGAAATTAATAATATTTTTTGTACATCGTATTTTCCACAATTTTATGTTGCTTAGGGCATAATGTCATTTTAGATATATTTTAATGTAATTGTTTGTCAAAATATATTAATAGTAACCTCTCTAACTTCTGATAACCTCTAATTGATATAGGGTCTATATTTAGCATTTATTAGAAGGTCAATTAAAGTAATTTCTTGTCTAGGATGCTGTACTTTTATGTTACTTGGACGCCAATGTCATTTTAGATATATTTCAAATGCCGTTGTTTTGCCAAATATAATGTGGTAACCTCTCTTCTTCTGATGATAACCTCTAAGTGTCTTCAAATTCTATATTTAGCATTTATTAGAAGGAATCGATAAAATAATTTCTTGTCTAGGATACTGTGCTTTTTTATGTTACTTAGGACATAATCTGTCATTTAGATATATTTTCGTAATTGTGTAATATGTGGCGAGGAAAA
>BGPR01041855.1:0-13478 GCA_013235015.1 Araneus ventricosus | reverse complement strand
TTTTTTTTTTTTTTTTTTTTTTTTTTTGCCGCTGACGCCGCCATCTTGAAAAAACCGCTAAATTTTCGGACTTTTTTAGTTTTTGCCATAAATCTTGAATATTAGTTTTAAATCATGGTAAAAAAATCATATTTAAATAACTTAAGTCTTGATTTTTATCAGTATTAATTAATTATTGATCATATTAAATGAATTATATTATCATTAATCAAACGAAATATATTTAATTAACGTTTTTATAAACTTAATGGTTTTAAGCTTGAAGGAACTAACAGTAAAGATAACCAGTTTCTAAAATATGAAATAAAATACTGATACTTTAAAACAATATGAATTTGTAACTGTAGTGTAGACTGAAAGAAATATTACGAATTAAATCAATTCACAAAATAAAAATGTTTATTTCACATAAGCAAATTACAAATCTTTAGGAATATTACATGAAAACACTTAAAGGTTATACAATTTTTTTCAAAACAATTAAAAAAGTGATATACTAATAGGCATGATTATTTTTTTAACTATAGCAGGAATTATGATGAACAACATTACGATACATATTTTATTATTTTGTATTCTAACATTTTACTTTTCAATAAAAAACGCATTATAGGACTAAAATTTTACTATGCATGCAGGCAAAAGAAAATCACAAGTAATATCTTATCTAAAATAATATATTAATTATTTATTATCTATTGTATTAAGTAAATTTGATGAAAATAAGTCACTAATAACCCTTAAAGAAAATAGTTTTGGTGTTGATTCTTCTAGTTTTATTTTTTTGTAGATCTTCATTACATTCCTTTAGAATTATTAATTAAAAGCGATTAAAAATTCGTTCTGTCACACATAAGATAAACTATCTAAAAATAAAACGCATAGAACGCAAATTACGATTGGCATTGAAAATTTTTTAAAACATATATTAAACAATGCGAAGATGAAATATTTTCAAATGATTTGAAATCAATTAATGAAATAGTTTACAATTTCATTGATAGAAAGTATTCTCTTATTTACTTAGATAAATAAAATAGCCATACGAGATAAATGAAACAGTTACCGCAGGCATTAGGATAAGAACAAATGTAAGATTACGATTTTTAAATTCTCAAACATCTTAAATGCAACTGATATGCTATATATTTTTTTCTAAATTTAGCTTTCTTATTTTTCTGAAGAATTATAACAAGCTGAATTGGTTTTTTCTTTATAAACAGTCACTTTTAAAGTTTGAATTACAAACTATGCGTATTCCAGAAAAACCGCCAATTTCAGAAAAGAATTCGCCAAACTGCGCCATTGTACAGAAACAAGCAAAACATTCGATTTAATTGCATTAGTGAGTGATAGAACAAATTTGTCAATTTAGGCTTTTTTGTACTATTTTGTACTTTTTTGTACTTTGTTATTGCTTAACACTATTTACAGAAAGAAAATCTTTAAAAGCATTATACAATGTAAAATAACAGTTATGTTGCAAAATGAGCACTACACATTACGCATTCAAAATCATTTTAAAACAATTTTATGTATATTTATAAGAATAAAAATTATACAGATAAGTTACCAATGAAATGTAAAATGACCACCTTTGACAAATCTTTCAGAACACCCATAAGCAAAGCACGAAACGGCCATTTTTCGTGAAAAGTGACAGCTCGACAAGCAGGTAAGTAAGGCTTACTTCATAGGAATAACATTATAGCAGAGGTTTACAGCGATATTGGCACGCGCGTTTCTGCCAACGTTCGCGTGCCTCAGTGTTGGAACACTCCTACAACCCTATTCGCTCTCTCTATTTGTTATCTTTACTCTATGGTTAAGCTCTTGTAGCGACTACCTTCCCTATGCTTTATAGGGAAAATGTCTTGTTTCTTTATGCCCGACATACCGTTTCATTTTTGACAGATATTTTTGAAACACTCTGTATATAATTTTTAAATTTCGAACGATGGGTGCTTTTGTATTTTAAGGACCGTGATCGAAGAAACTGCGCAGAAATTTTCCCGAAGTCGTGTCATGAGAACCTTGGCAATATGTAGTGTTCCAATAAGGAATATATGATAATTAGAGAATTTTTTCACAGAAGCTACAGCGATGGTAGAGCTACGACATCATTGTCAGTACAACACATTGTGAGTCAAAGAATGATATCAATGATAATGGAACTTACTTTATTCTCCACGATATTTTCCAGATGTTTTGCAGAATGATGAATAATGTGATGATGAAACCGGTGATGAAACACACCTTGGAATGAAAGTATTCAGTGCTCACAGATTTCTGAAAAAGTAATGAGTTACACTTATTTTCCATTTTAAAATTTTCCACTCATTTTTGAAAAAGTAATAATTTACAGTGATTTTCCACTGATTTATGAAAAGATAATGATTTTTCACTTATTTTCCATTTTTAAATTTTCCACTCATTTTTGAAAAAGTAAGGATTCACATTAATTTTCCACTCATTTCTGGAAAAAGTAATGATTTACACTTATTTTCCATTTTTAGGTTTTCCACTCATTTCTGAAAAAGTAATGATTTACCATTATTTTCCATTTTTAAGTTTTCCACTCATTTTTGAAAAGGTAAGGATTTACAGTAATTTCCCACTGATTTCTGAAAAGGTAATGATTTACACTTATTTTCCATTTTTAAGTTTTCCACTCATTTTTGAAAAAGTAATGTGTGTGTGATTTACAGTAATTTTCCACTGATCTCTGAAAATGTAATGATTTACGCTTATTTTCCATTTTTAAGTTTTCCCCTCATTTTTGAAAAAGTAATGTGATTTACAGTAATTTTCCACTGGTTTCTGAAAAGGTAATAATTTACAGTTATTTTCCACCTTCTAAATTTTCCACTTATTTCATTTGATATGATTTTGAGCCAGTGGTTTTATTTACATTCGGCATGTGTTGAAAAATATAAAGCATGAGATCGCAGTTACCTCATTGTTAATTTAACTGCTCACATACTTTTATATGAAAACCAAAAAATTTCAATCAGCCTTTCCTAATACAACATAGTTCTGAATCACCTCCTATCTTAGAAGCGCACAATTTTAAAAAACGATATTTCTGTGAAGTAAAAGCAGACGTAAAACTCTCCTTCTTCATATCCATTAAGATATTATTTCAGATTTATTATTTCTACTATTAGATGGTGGTTAAGAATTTTTCCCTTAAGCTTAAGATAGAAAAAGACAAATTATATATTAGCTCTTTATGAATTAATTTATTTTTAATCCAAATAATTTTCATTTTTTAATATATTACTTTTAAAATAATTGGATTTATTTGCATTGATAGATGTACATAATTAAAGATAGCTTACTCAGGCTAAAGAATCGGTTCGAATACTATGGCTCGAATGGACGAGTTTTCTGGTTTGTTTACATGCCTGTAATACGTTGTTGGCTTCTACTTATTTAAACATGAAAGAAGCAACATGAACCATGAATACTCCATTCAATTCAATTTATTTCTTTTTTTTTCAAGAAGAATCTATTTGCAACGGAAATGATCAACAAAATTCTAAAAACTACATTTTTCTACTGTTGCCACAAAAAATATATGTGATGAACAAAATTAAATATGATAAAAAATAAATGCTTTAAATAAAAAGAAAACGATATTTACAATCAAATATTAAATGCTTAAAATAAAAGAAAACGATATTTACAATCAAATATTAAATGCTGCGTGAGCTATAATTCAGCCACTACAACGTATTTCCGGTGTAATGCTAAGTCAATGGATCTTCAAAGCGGAAGTCCAACATACAAGCAGATAAAGTCAAAGTTTTAAATCTAAGTAAATAAAACAAAAAACTCGTCCATACGAAACAAAATTTCGCTAGAATCTAGTAAAGGCAAAAGAAAAAACTGTATTTGGAACAAAATAAAAGCAAACGATTTTACGTTCAGAACTGAATTTCGGCATTGCTTTTAGTAACTGAGAAAAACTCGAAAGAACTATTCATTTTTGCTCCAGTATTCCTCAAAAGTCGTCTGATTTACTGGCGCAGCGCCACCTATTGCTGAAATGTTAACCTTTTTTTACTTTTCTTGCTCTCTATCTCTTGTTTAATATTTTCTCAGAGTGCATCACTTGTACTTGTTTTTAGTGAAATTTCGTTTTGTTTCGTTCGGAGCTATATACCCTTCTGAATATTCCACCTGTAATTATAACACGTGCTGTATTTATTATATACTATGTGGAACCAGAACGTAATGCAGTTAAAGAAACAAACTATTTCGTGCAACCCAAGAAGATTAATACGAAAACTAAAAATTTTAAATCTGCCTTTACTAATACAGCACGGCTCTGAGTTAGCTCTTTATTGACCAAATTAACTCACCAGCAACTTTTCAATTTTATTTTGGCACCATTAAAAAAGTTTTGGCTCAGAATAACTCCAAGAAAGTAGGTAAAACTTTTTAATTACTTCAAATATATTAATTAATTTAATTGATAATTAAAAACTTTTAACTCCTGCCTTTAGCTGCCATCTACTGCTTACTGTCGAAACTATATTGCTCGTGTTCTTGTGAATACTGTCAGGAAAAACGGTCAAATTACGAAGATGTAAGAGTAATTAAAGTATTACTTTTAAGTACCTTCTGGAAATAAAGGGTTAACTTCTGTCTTAGAAGAGTACAGATTTAAAAATGATTTTCCGTAAGTAAAAGCTGACGTTAAACTCTTCCCCTTCAGATGCATTAAGTTATTATTTCGGACATGAGGAATTTTCTAGATGGAAGTTTTGGTGCAACATTTCGAAAGCTGTCTCAAATGCTACATTAATACAAGCAGTGTAAGCTGTACAAAAGGGGTATTTATGGGAATCCTTCGCTGAGAAGAGTTGAAATAAATGGATTTTAGACTCCTCATGCATCAGTTGTTTTCGTCAAACAAACAGGTAGTGGGAGCAAAGCAACATTTAATACCCATCTTAATTCCTTTAAGAATTATTTCTGTGTTTTCACTCGTGGTGTATGAAAAGAAAACCGTCTAACTGTTATATATAACCATTTCGATGAAAAACCGAACGAAATTTTTGCTCTCGACCAAATCGAGAGTTACGTAACTTTTGTCAATTTAGAGAAGAAACTTTTCTTTCCTTTCTTTTGACAAATGTGTGCTAATGGCATTTAATTGGCATAAATATAACCTATTGGCATAAATATAACCATAAATACAAGGTGTTTCGTACTGAATGAGACAAAAATAAAACATTCCTGTGAACATTGTAATTAATTTATTTAGATAATTCCAAGTTACCTTGAAACTACAGTTTCCCAAGTTTCTAGAGATGTTCGATGTGTGTTCCTCTGGTGACACTGCAAATGTCTACGCGGTAGTCAAGTTCCTGCCACACTCGTGATAGGAGATCCCCTGTTAATGCGTTCAACACGTTAGTTATTTGCTGCTTCAGTTCCTGTAAGTCCTGAGGAAGTGAAGCACAAACACTTTGTCTTTGAGAAAACCCCAGAGGAAAAAATCGCAAGGAGTTAGATCTGGGGATCTACTTGAGAAAGGAAGCAAAAAAGTTTGTACACAGTCTTGTAACTGACAGAACTAACTACCATTTTAGGAATTTCAGATATTCGAAATTTTATTTTAGTCTGTGTGTAATTTGCTAAGCAAACTAAACCGCCTCCAATCTATTGCGCAAGACTACTGACAAAGCAGTAATTAATTTTGAAAAAATGTAGAATTAGAATTTTCTTCGAAATTTTCTCAGTTCTATATCAAAATGTGTATTTCAGAGTTAGTAACTAATAAAGCAACAATGTATTTTTTTGTTGCACTGGAATATCTATTTTATAATCAGGGCCGGCTAAAAGAGTTTCGAGACGCAAATGGAAAAAAATTGGTCCAGTTTACTCAAGTTTCTAGAAATTGCACTTAAACTTGTAGACTCATAAGAATACAATAAAGTCTATTACAGACTTGATATATCTGTGTGAGAACGAAAGCAAACAAATTAAACGCTTAAAATAAATCGCTAATTTAATAAATCAATTAAATATTTTAAAATTTTAATTTACACTGCCTGTCCAAAAAGAAGTAGCGACGTGAATTCAAACTTGCAAATTCTAAAATGTCACAGAACATCTCCGCATTGAAAACTTTGCATAAGTTGACATCCATTACCTCCTTTAAATAATGCAGAAGCACTGTGAAATGCATCATTTCAAGGCAATAATGGTGGAAAGGATGCGCTAGAGTTCAAGAAGGGACAAATTATTGGCTTGCATCAAGGGCAGAAATCCTGTAAGGAGATAGCTGAAGTTACTTGAACTAGGCATTGGTTTGTGTAGAATCCAGAGTACCATTAAATACTGGAAAGATGTAAATAAAGCATCATCTTCGCTGAAAATGAGCTGAAACTGCCATCATTGAGCATTAGTTTGTGTAGCATCCAGAGTACCATTAAATACTGGAAAGATGTGAATAAACCATCATCTTCGCGGAAAATGAGCTGAAGTTACCAGCACCAAGTATGGTTTATGTAGCATCCAGAGTACCATTAAATACTGGAAAGATGTGAATAAATCATCATCTTCACGGAAAATGAGCTGAAGTTACCAGCACTAAGCATTTGTTTGCGTAACATCCAGAGTACCATTGAAGACTGGAAAGATGTGAATAAACTATCATCTTCGCGGAAAATGTGTGATCAAACAATAATCCTAGACGATCGTGAAAGAAGATCCTTGAAACGATTAGTAAAATCCAATCGTCAAAAATCGACCCTAGAACTTACAAACTGCTTCGATAAGGGACGCAAAACTATTTCTACTCGTCACAGAACACCTGCAAATTGAGAACTTTGACTAAGTTGACGCCCATTACCTCCTTTAAATAATGCAGAATCACTGTCAAATGTATCATTTCAAGGCAATGATGGTGGAAAGGATGTATCAGAGAGCAAGAAGGGACAAATTATCGGTCTGCATCAAGGGCAGAAATTCTGTAAGGAGATAGTTGATGTTAGCAGCACTAGGCATTAGTTTGTGTAGCATCCAGATTACCATTAAATACTGGAAAGATGTGAATAAACCATCATCTTCGCGGAAAATGTGCAGTTAAAAACGATCCTAAACAATCCTGAACGAAGATCCTTGAAACGAGTAGTAAAATCTGATCATCAGAAATCGACCTAGAACTTACAAACTGCTTCGATAAGGGACGCAAAACCATTTTTACACGTGAGGTGGGACAAGATCTCAAAGGAATGGGGTTAAAGAGATTTAGTAGATCAAGAAAGTCTCTAGTTACTGCGACTGACCATAAAGAAGAGACTGCAATTTGCCAAGGAACAAAGCGAATGGACTCTTGAGCAATTTGGGAGATTGGACTACAGAACTTACAAACTGCTTCGATAAGGGACGCAAAACCATTTTTACACGTGAGGTGGGACAAGATCTCAAAGGAATGGGGTTAAAGAGATTTAGTAGATCAAGAAAGTCTCTAGTTACTGCGACTGACCGTAAAGAAGAGACTGCAATTTGCCAAGGAACAAAGCGAATGGACTCTTGAGCAATTTGGGAGATTGGACTACAGAACTTACAAACTGCTTCGATAAGGGACGCAAAACCATTTTTACACGTGAGGTGGGACAAGATCTCAAAGGAATGGGGTTAAAGAGATTTAGTAGATCAAGAAAGACTCTAGCTAGTTACTGCGATTGACCGTAAAAACGAGACCGTAATTTTTCAAGAAACAAAGAGACTGGACTGTAGAACTTACAAACTGCTTCGATAAAGGACGCGAAACCATTTCTAGTTGTACGATGAGACAAGAGAAAGTAATGTGAGGTGGTGCACTGCGTTGCCTGGAAATGGAATTTTCAACTAAAAAAGACTTTACGTTTAGAGCTAAATTTCGTCAGCGATTTTAGTTACACTAAAAAACCTCGAATTAATTATTCAATTTTATTCAGTAATTTAAAAAAATCTGCAAAAAGCACTTCAGATATTCGCGCAGCGCCACCTGTTGACGAATATTTCAACTTTGTTCTTCTTTTCTCTCTTTCTTCCTTTTCTTCTTCTTTCGGTATTCACAGAACACATCACTTGTACTACATATTAGTGAAATCTTATTTCGTTTGCAATCTAAGAATCTGCTCTAGGGCTTTCTCAAAAGGCGAACTTTAATCCTCTAACTGCGGATATTTTTAAAATCACTATTTAGGTGCAAAGTTTGCTATTGCGATATTAGTGCTAATGTGTACTAATACCGTTGAGTCAAGCGAGTTGTTTTTTTATATGAAAAGGTTTATTAGTATAATACGAGGGTTGTAAATAAAGTAGTGGCAACATAGTCCAGAAAGTCACAGTAGACAGGCAGCATAAAAAACAAACCCACTATAGACGCCTATGGGGAATGTTTTCGATGTCAATATTTGGCGATATTTCGCTTTTTTGGCGAGATATACTTTGTAAAGTTTTTCTATTTCGACGGCGACCGAGAGATGCAATTTGTTATACTCAAAGACAGCCAAGAAGCTAACAGAGATTACGCTATGCTTCTGGCACTTCAATTGCTTTTAAAATACATTAGAATAATTGCAGGACCATTTCACTTGGTGGAAGAATACCATCCATAGCTTCCACTGTATAACATTCTTGAGTTGTCTTGGACTATATAAGGATGTAAACATTCCTACTTTGTAGTTTTTTTTGTGTGTATGTGTGTGACTTAAAGTAGAATGAATTCCTTCTTGAGTGTCTAAAAGTTGAAAATAATTTGTTATTAGTTGTTAATTGTAAATAAAGATGGAAGGTTTTCAAAATGCGATGAAGAAAAAACTCAGTTTCGCGCCAATCAAAGTAAACACGGAAACCCTAGCGGGCACAAAGATCAACGTGGCTTGGTAAAAGACATTCCCATAGGCGCCTATAGTGGGATTGGTTTTTATGCAGACAGGCATGCTTAAACAGGATATAGGAGCTGTTAGGTGGTGCTGTTACCGATGTGTAGATTGCATAATACAGTCGATCCAATTAGAAGGGTAGTTGCAGTCGGCAAAAATGCATCTCAATGCTATTACGGATAAATACGAGGGTTATAAATAAAATAGTGGCAATGTAGTCCAGAAAGTCGCAGTAGATCAGGCATGCGCAAACAGGATATGGGAGTCGTTAGGTGGCGCTGTAATCGATGCGTAGTTTGCATAAGACAATTGATCCAATTAGATGGGTAGTTGCTGTATGGCGTGTTGAAACGGAGAGTGTCCTTTCTACCGCTGTAAATCATGTTTACAAATAGTGATCAGCGGTGTGGATTAAAAGTGAGGTTGCGCATGGCAAAACTATGCTATCACAGATTAATACGAGGGTTGTAAATAAAATAGTGGCAACGTAGTCCAGAAAGTCGCAGTTGATCAGGCATGCGAAAGCAGAATATGGGAGCAGTTAGGTGGCGCTTTTATCGATGTGTGGATTGCATGATACAGTCGATCCAATTAGAAGGGTAGTTGCTGTTCGGCTTTAAACGAGAGTCATTTCTACCGCTCTAAATAATGTTTACAAGTGGTGATCAGTGGTTGGTTATGGATTAAAATTGAGGTTGCCCGTGGCAAAAATGCATCTCAATGCTATCACGGATTACGTGAGGCCTGTGAGTTACCGTATAGGACGGTTGCACGATGGGTCAAAACATTTCATTCGAGTCGGATTAAGACTGTGGTTTTGCACCGCACAGGTCGGCCGTCCATTCCTCAACATCAAATTGACATCGCGAGTGCGATCCTTTCCATAGACCATCTAGGGACTGCCAGGGAATTATTCTTAGAAGTTGGTCTCAGTCACCAAACGGTGTGGCACATATTACTGAAGAAATGGCGAATGTTAGGGCGCTCCGTTGCTGTCATCAACAAACAACACCTTGCCAACGGTATCCTATGGCTTCCCGACATTTGGCGAAAGTACAAAACTTCGCTGGTGATTATACTGAAAGAATGTAATGCAATATTACTTGTAAGTTCATTATAATTTTTTTACTATCTATGTTGCCACTATTTCATTTACAACCCTTTTATAATCCAACGCTCTAAAAGTACTTAGTAAACACATGAGGATGTGAAAATGGCAGGATGCAGCATAAAATATATTGGCTACCACCCCGCGGAAATCGCAGGATACACAGTCATAGGATTATGGGGACATACGACACTTAAACCTCAAAAAAATAGGAGGAAAACTGTCAAATTTGTATCTCTGAAACTGTTTGTATCTCTGAAATAATGCAAGTCACAAACTCGCTTTTTAAAAAAAATATCTGTTCTTTCTCACAAACTCGCTTTTTTTGGAAAAATATCGGTTCTTTCTCACACACTCGCTTTTTTTTTTGGAAAAATATCGGTTCTTTCTGTTATAGTACACAGATTTTCAAACCCTAATGTATTTATTTGAGAGAGTAATAAATATGGGTATAATGTTTTGGGAGAAAATCAGATAGTCACCTTGTGTGCATTATTATGGTTAAAACAGTGATCTAAACAAAATATTTTGGGTATTTCAGTAATCCAAACAGTCTGTTTAAGAAATTGAACCACAATTTATTTACATAGAAATTATATTTCTATTTTATATACCAATTTCAAATAAAGTGTTAAAAATAGTTAAATTTTCAATGTTTCTATACCCCCTACAAAACTTTGGAGAGAAAATGTACAAAAATTGTGGTTCAATTTGTAGAACATAGCGTAATACATATTCAGTAAACATTTTATGTAAAAAAATTCAAAGTTCATGAAACATTGTGCGCGCAATATCAAAAAAATACATTTTGAGATATAGCACTTTAAAGATATTGCACTTTTAATGTTTACGTTGAATAGTTGATACATTTTCCTTCATAAGTTTCATAATTATTGGAATTTTTTAACGCGGATTGTTATATATTGTTAGAAATAAATGGTGAATAATATATATTTTTTCAAAAAATCGAAAATTTTGAGATTTAACAGTCGTATGTCACCATAATTATAACAACCTTATAGGTAATAAAAATGCATAATTAAGTAAAATTGTAAAGTTCTGAGCATTTTGTAGTTGTCTACTTACTGAGGTAGGTTGACTGCTGCCTATCACAGAAAATATACCACTTCCTCTACAGCGACAGAAGATGCAGTTTTCCTTCGATGTGATTAACTCACAGGGATAAATGAGAATGCTTCTGAAAAACACAAATTGTACAATCAGTTGAAACATTTGGTGGGCTATAATTTCCATATCTAACGTCTAAGCCTTAATTACTAATATAATAGCCCAGATCTGTCTCTCACTCCGCTAACGCTCTGACGTCACCAACAATAAAATTCGCACTATATTACTGCGAGACGTTAAACAGAATCATTTCATTGTTAGAGAACCTAAATTTCAGTAATTTTACATTTAAAAAGTAATTGGCGTTCTAATTTCAAATTTAATAGCTCTAAAATAGAAAAATAAAATTTGCTATCGATTGATATCAAATTTATCTCGCTATGATCAATAGTTCCCGAGAAATTTTAAATTATATTAATCATATATTGCAAATTAATTTCCGTTTTCAATAGAAAGTAGTAAATTACGTCAGTGGTATATCATGAGCGTGATATAGTTTGGACGCCACAATGTATCTGATTATTTATTGCAATCGTGATGATATAATTTGATAATATATTTTGGCAACATTTGACAAGCAGAGAAGTGCTTTGTTTTGATTAGACATCTGAAGTACAAGGAAACCTGTTAAACAACGAAAAATACTTCACACGGAATATTGTTTACCAAGAGTTGTTTTGAATAACGAAATATGTAAATAATATGCAAATAAAAAAATATTTCCTGTCATAAAACATGTTTATTTTATTTGTTTTCAATCAATGTTAAATATTTCTCTCGCATATATATTTACTTAAACACGTCAAATTTGGCGGGAAATCTCTCAAATGAAGAGACAATTTGCACCCGTCATATCATGACGGGTGATTTTCTAGTTACTCGATAATAATCACTAAAGTGTTTTTCGAAAATCATGCTTTCGATTACTTTTTTGAATAAGGTTGCGTAATTCAGTTTTTCTAGTTTTTTAATAATTTTTTATCCAAAGCTTAAGAATAATTAGATTTAAGACAATTATCCCATTAGCGCCCAGCGTCTTAATTTTGGGACAGTTACATTTCACTTCGGTGGCTAAACTGAACTCATTCCACTGTTTTTCTCTTCAGCTTTGTCTAACAAGTCAATAGGTGTTTGCAAACTCCCAACGAATTTTCAGCAGGCCCGTTAGCCAGATTTTGAAGTCAAAATATCGCCATTTTGAATTTTTTGATATTTTTTCGAATATTTTTCCTTTGATTCATTTTTGAGATAATGGAAGGAATTAGAAAGAAATTTTTTTGACATTTTACTATATTTTAAAGATGATTTGCTACCTATTTTACTGTAAATTTGAAACTGTTTTTTCCCCTTTGATTTGTTTCCGAGGTAATGTAACGAATTCGAAACTAATCTTTATTTTTGATATTTTACTATATTTTAATGTTTTTAATATATATCTCTACAAAAGATATTTTAAATAGTTTTCTACCGATTTTGTGATAATTTTTATAAAAAATATATTTAACAAGGAACGAAAAATAATCGAATTTTTTGGAAATTTATTTCAAAATTCTAATCTAGCCTTTCTTAACATAATTTAAAAGAAAGTTGCTTTAAATTAAGTTGGGCGTTAATAGGTCAATTCAACGGAAAATTAAACATAAAGCATTTTCTTTGTTTTTAATGCTAAAAGAAGGCTGCTTTTTAACGAGTAGGCAAGAAATAAATACATTTCAATCAGTCTCTATTAGAGAAATTCTAAGCATGCAGATAGAAATAAGACAACATTTTTAGAAATTCTACGCAACAAAATACTCATTTAAGCAAAATGATGATTAATTTTTATCAAATTATGTTAAATTAAACATAATTTGGAAAAATATATATTATTTGTCCAAGAAATTAAATTTCATGCAGTTGTAAAGACGTCTAATGGGAGTACACCCATCAAACTTGGCTGATTTCCTAAAAAGAGTTTTTCTTCTCAACCGGAAATTAGTTGAAAGTTGAAAAAGCTTAAAGAGTACTACTGAAAATTAGAAAATTAGAGTACTCAATTTCCAGCTCCAAAGAGGAATCTTTTCTATTGCAAGGTATTGTTTTTCGTTCTTTCGTGAAACTTTCAACTCGTTAGCTGCAACACCTGCACTTCAAAGAGAATTTACTTTTTCATCTCTTAAAGAAATGAATTTAAAAGATCAATTCCCATAACGAAGCGAGGAAATATTATTCATTAAAATGACATATGGAGATAAACGGGACTTTGTTTCAAACAATGAAATTCCAAATAGAGGATATTTTGAATAATTTCATCCGCTTTCAATTATATTACGATGGAAGAAAAAAAGTGTGCAATTATGGTCGGTCTTATA
>BGPR01041854.1:0-13478 GCA_013235015.1 Araneus ventricosus | reverse complement strand
CCTTTATTTCCTTTGCTATTAAAAATATTTAAGTTTCATTTTTATCGTGGAACAATTTTAATATCTTTAAGAATTATATAAACATCTATTATACGAATTTTTGTTTTTTTTTTTACTTATTTTTTATGGACTCAAATGATTGAATCCACCAGAACTATCTGATAGCATACTGGATATCTATATATATGAAACATTAAGGTACGTGGCACAAAAAGAGGTTAATTTCTTTTTGCCGATGGCAACAATCGGTTTCTTTACAGAACAAAACCGGTAGCCATGTTAGGCATTATTTTATAAGTATAGCCTACAACTATATTCGATCTCGTGTGAGTTTAAGTCAAAGAGTTCAGAATAATTCTTACAATACAATGAAACTTTGGATGAAATTATTCTAAAGTGATGAGTTAGAAATGAAGCAGATGGGCTTAGGAGAGCCGTAAGTAAGCGAAAGTCGACATCGTTTTAAATTCACAAATTGAGGGAAACATCATGGAGCTTATTAGCATCAATATTATATAATGGGTACTTTTCCGTTATATACACACTACGTTTATTCTTGGCGAATTTTCTTGGAATTCTGAATCCTCCACCTTGGCTCAACTCCTTTCTTGACGATAGTTGACGAGTTATGCATTTTTGGCTTGCTGAATTGTCATCAGCCAGAGAGCGCCAATTTGGCGAAAAATGCATTATGTGCATATAACGTAGCGCAGATGCTGTGTGCGGGATGAGCTAGTATATACAGGGTGTCCCAAAAGAGTGCAACAGGCATTTATTTCCTTAAATATTGCATTTAGACATGTACTTACAATTACAAAGTTTTATCAAATAAGGAACAAATTATGTGGAAAAACTTTGGAAGCTGGAAATAAAGAGTTAAGAAAATTAAATTTTTATACTTCGTCATAGAGAGTCAAAAAGCGTCAAAGTGCAAAATCTTCCTCTTACACTCATCTATATGTAAACTTAGTTTCACGATTCTATCGGCAAAAATTGCAGAGATATATTCATTTTTAAATTTAAAGGGGATTCTCACAAATTTATATGGAGGTTTTTAATACAGAAATGCAAATTTTTTCAACATGGAAAAGCGGCGAAATGCCAATATTTGTCCAATAGTACATCATACAATCTTCATGCAATGAAAAAATTTCGAATGACGCATACTGTTACTCAGTTTCATTAACATATAGTTGCAACTATCGACTTGATGAAGAATGGGAAGACAGCTTGAGAAAATGGAAATCTAAGGCATAATATGAAATTAGCCTTATATCAACAAGAATATTATATTATTTTCTCTGAGTGTTACGAATATTATTAATCTTTACCTAAAAGCAGGTGCTACTTTTAAGCTTTACCTAAAGCCAGGTGCTACTTCTAAGCTTTACCTAAAGACAGGTGCTACTTTTAAGATTTACTAAAAGTTGGTGTAGGTTTTCGCCCGCAATACGGACCTAAGTTAGTTTTCCTGGACGGACGTCATCACTTGACATTCTCTCTGTATATGCCAATTTTTATTGTATTTCCAAGAGGTCACGTTCGAATTTCGTCATTCATTTCATGGGTTTGCATTCAGTTTCTCGTGTATCTCTCTTTTTCTCCAAATGGTCTTTTCGAAATTTACAAAACTGTTTGAAAACTGTTCTAATCGAAGAAGCACAGTCACCATAATAATTATGAAACATTAGATGTGGTTTAATGAGACCTTTTAGAAAAATTGTTCATCATCGTACGATATTGTTTCTCTTCAACCATTGAGAAATCACAGTACTTAATTATATCAAAAAAGTTTCAAACAAGGCCTGAAAGATATATCCGAATGCCATACACTTCAACAGTTGCCGACCTCTAAAAATAATCTCGATATCGACTGGTGGCTCCATATCCTAGACTTCGAAAACTTAGATAGAATAATGTATTTTTCCTTTCTCTTTTCCATGCCAGGGATTTGAAAACTCTCTGCCAGGTTTGAAAAAAAGAAACTTTTGAATTGAATCTTTGAAATGAAAAATAATAATGTTTCAGATTTTATACGGGCTTGTTCATAACTTATCCAAAAATGATAATATTGCTTACTCCAAGCATATCCTCATGCATTTGTGCATAATGCCTCCTAATCGCAATTACTAAGATAAATAAAAATTGGTATGATGTCTTCTAACCTTAATTGTAGATCTGAGCCTAATTTCAGTTTCAACCGGTTGGAAAAAAGATCTTAAAATTGCATATTCGGTTTTTTGCACCATGCCATGACGCAAGGCCATATTGAGTATTTGCGCATTTCTTAATAGCCGCATATTCGTGATTGGGGAGTTTATTTCCGCTTTTTTTTTTGTCTCTACGTGTTGTTGCGGTCTATGAGGGTAACATAAAGAATCCGATTTCCGGACCTTCCCTTAGGTTCGCAATTTTTATGCGGGGGTCGGGGTTGACACCTTTGTTACGAAGTATACGAGGAAGTCAATTGCAGACCACTCCCGCTGGTTATTTTTGATTAGCCGCTATATCATATCTCTCCCAACTATCAGCAGAACAAAATTTTTCATGGGTTAGTTAACGAAATCGAATTAACTAATTAGCTTTAACTTATGTTTTAATTTCTTTGTTTCATTCCAATTCTTATAATGCCATTACTTGAACAGAGCAGGAAAGAAAACATGATTAAAATAATTTCACATTAAATTATGATAACGTCTAACAACTTCTCAAGTGGAAGACAAGTTCAATACGATCCTTAAGCTTATTTCAAGAATTTCAGATTCATAAAAATAGGTTCAAATGAAGGCAGATATTATTCCGTGTCTGGAATTTCGTGAAGCTAAGTTGTTTTGAGGAGAATGCTCTTTCTGGAGGTTCTGTGTTCGTGAAAATTAATAAATATTTTATTGCTTTAACGCTGACAACTTGGGGAATATATTCCGATATTTTTCATTTTAATCCCAGATGTTTTGTGTTTTTCAACAATCAGAATATAAATTTCCTCTACCCCATTTAGTCTGATTCGTACCCGTAGGAGTGTGCTTACTACAGGTCAGGAACATCTGTTGTAGGTAAAGACACATAATGAAATTAAACATATTGTTAGGTGAGAAATCCGTTGCTAAAATATCACTGCCACTCGTATGATAAAACAAATACAAATGTTATCAATCCAATCGTGGCCAAAATAGCTAATTTCTAAACAGTTAGAGATTATATTCTTGCCTTTAGAAAAATGCTTTGAATGAAGGACAAAAAAATTATATTTCATGTTGTTTGAGTCAATAAATGTCCTACTGAAAAAAACACAACTTCTATATTTTTATGCAGTCCTCTGTGCCTGTCAGTCATATTCGGAAAAATATTGACACACGAAAATTTTAAGCTTTTTTTTGTATACAAAGCATACAAAGAGAAAGAATTGCAACTGTAAAAAAATTCTACTCTCAGATTTGGATGAACCTCCACGTTTTAGGCTTCCCTAAGACAAAAAACGCTATTTCGGAATAATGTGTGTGTGTTAGTCGCGTGTCTGTTTGAGAAAGGGATAACCTCAAAAACGGATTGAACTTGATGGATGAAATGTGGTATGTTGTCCTCACACCAAATTTGCAATTTTAACTAAAATTTTGTGTGAAATCGGTCCAAGGAAAGTCTGCATATTCGCTTGAACATGATAATTAACAAACTTAAAAAGCTAGATGGAGAGAATTTGGTACACAGTCTCATCATCAAAATTGTAGATCCGTATCAAATTATCGATCGAATCGGTCAAAGTGTTCACTGTTTGTCTGTTAATGTACTGGAATGCATGGGAACACAATAGTTCCAAAGCATGAAAACGGAGATGAAATATTTTTTTCACGTAGCCTTCTAATAAAAAGAGTATATGTTTATCGAATAATGGTTCGAAGCAGTATAGGAAAATGCTTTAAAAATCTTTACTGGGTTTTCGTCATCACACTATGATGCACAAAAATGTGCCAAGTTGTATATTGGATTACGCTTGAAGTTTTTTATTCCCGCTTGTTATGTCGCCCCTTTGCATAGTCGCACTCTCCAAGAGCAATAGAAATCCCAGTACTCGTTGTGTGGTAGGTTGTCCGAAGATTGTGTGATTTTCCCGCAATTATTTTGCTGAGGGGTTGGGCATATATTAGGTTCTTTCTTTTGAATTGCCTCAGGCTAATTTTAATTGTATTTCTTTGTGTTTGGTAACATTCTTTTCAGAATTTTTGGCAGGATGTATAACAGTTTTGAAATTCCAAAAAAAATTATTTTAGAATTATGAATTATTAAATGAATTTAAACAGTAACGGGAAATAATATACAATTTTTATTAATGTATTTAAAAGTGAAATCATTGAATGGATAATATTTTGGATTTTAAAATCACTGTAAAGGTCAATTAGATAATATTTTCCGAAGTTATTAACAGAAATTATCGAGATTACAAGATAAAGTCACATGAATATAATACTTCTGGAATTTCAAATTTCTGTCTATTACTATACTTTCGTTTTCGTACTGTTTTATTTTAGACTAATTCACCGTTTTTCAGCTACAGGAGGGCTGAGTTGGAAATGAACGAACACTTTAATTATCAACTCGTTCCCAAAAACCCCTCGTTCAAAAGTTTATATATATGCTTTGCCCATGTTATCGGGTGAACACGATTGCTTGAGTAATTTTCGTTAAATTTTAACTGGCGAGGAATTTATTATAGGGAAGATAAAAAAATCTCGGCCCAGTTCGTCGTTCTATACAGCTCAAAGAAGATGGAAATGGTGGGGTTTATTTCTCATGATTTGTGTACGAATGGAGATAGAGGAAAAAAACAGATTCGGCGTCTCTGCGTTATACTAAGAACAACTTTTATATGGAAAGTTTTTTTTAGCTACAGTTGGTTAGAAGTTTTGACCTGAAAAGTGTTTTTTTTTTCTTATTTTTCCGGGCAAAAGGATATTTGAATTCCGGTTTGCGACGAGGATAATTTTTTAAACTATGAATTTTTTAATTACTTTACTTAATCTCAAAAATAGATTAACGTTTAAAACACATAATAATACTAACGAAAGAAATCACTCCGCAATAGACTCTGAAATTGACAGTGATAAGTTATTAGAAAGAAAAACTGATTTGTTCATAAACATAACTGTAAGTTTAAGGTGGTTGTTCTAAAGTACAGAATCAATAAATTCATATCAGTACTGTCATAGTACATTACTGAAGAATAAAATTTAGAAAATCCGATACTGTTTTTGTGTAAAATTCCAAAATATAATGTTCAATATGCAGTAAATATTTTAAAAATTTCTAAGCGAAAAATATCCATTCCTTTGATATGAGAGAAAATTGGCAAAAAAGATAATTTTGTTTATTTATTGATAAAAAATATGTAGGGTCATTGAAAAAACCTGGCCAAATTTTAAGGGTAGTTTAGGCACACTATAAACATCCAAAATGAAATAGGAACATGGGGACGGAAACACCATCTCGACACATCGGATGGCATTTAAAATAATACAGTTCTTGCCAAAAAGAGTATGCTTTTTCAAATTTGCACATTTTTTAAAAAAATATCTCCTCGAACTTCGACCACATAAAAGATAGGTTGTAACTCACAGTTTACATTGAAGATTCGACAAGATGGCATTATCTCACCGATCGGAAATTGATGAACTCGATAAGGGATTTTGGCTCACCCCGCTTCACAGAAAACTGACAATGCTTTGCAATTTTCTTCAATTCTTTTGTGTAATGTGCGCAATATTTACATACATTTTCGTAAAACAGAATACGTGAAAATATGTTAGAGAAGCATTGTATTAAAATTTGACGTAAATACTTGAATATTAGAGGAAATATGAGCATTTGGAGTAAATAATTTTTTATTGCGCATGTGCGAATTGTAGCGTAATTTTTCTTTCAGAACTTCGATACAGGACAGCGTATATAAAAATTTCAGTTTAGTGCCGCTATGATTCAGAAAGATATATGCATTTTGTTTAATTATTTTAAACGTCATCTTCTGCCTCTAGATGGCGTCTAAGCACCCACTTTTCGTATGCGACTTTGGATGTTACCGCATGCCTCACCTACCCTTAAAATCTGCTCATGGTTTTCGACTCGACTTCAATGGGAAGACATCAATTTCTAGTGTTTTAAAAGCAAATACCTTCTTTATAAGGAAAAAATTTGGCTACATTTGAAGTAAAAAGAAATTGTGTCCAGTTGCAAAAAAGATAATTTTGCTTATTTATTGATAAATATATATATATAAGTAAAAATCGCACAAATATTCGGGAATATATAAATGTTTCCTTAAACAATCCCAAATTTTTCTCATATGTTTTGTTTATATCTTTCAGAGTTTTCAATCAAATTAAATGAAACCTACAGAATGCGTGACAATATGCTAGAGAAGCATTGTAGCAAATTTTGACGTAAATACCTTGAATATTAGAGAAAATATGAGCTTTTGGAGTAGTTAATAGTTTATTGAGCGTGTGTGAAACGTAGAGTAATTTTTATTTTTAACTTCAAAGACAATACAGGACAACTAATATAACAAATTCAGTTAAATGCCGATACAATTCAAATAGATATTGGTATTATTTTAAATGTCATCTGCTTCCTCCATATGGCGTTTAAGCACCCATGTTTGTATGTGATTTTGAATGTTGCAATATGCTTGACCTAACCTTAAAATCCGCCCACGTATTTTTTAATCACCTTGTATATTAGGACTTCCATTACTAGTTTTTAAAAACAAACACTTACTTTTGAAGGAAAAAACCGGCTATATTTGAAGAAAAACGCAATTGTGCCCTGTGATCTGATTGTTATCCAGCAAATATATTTAGATGGCTTAATTAGACAGATGCAATATGTTTATAATTTAAACAACATTAAAACATTAACGCTGGTCAGACTACTGCTCTATGGATGTATTGGGACTGCTAGAATTTAAATCACATACGAGTTTTCGGGCTCTTAGAATTCAAGATCTTTCATTCCACCTGTTTCTGCATTCTTATAGTTATTATCAATATCCATGAAACAAGCAGGAGTTTCTCCCCTAAACTTTCTCGTATACTTCCCCGAAAAGGTTCTGTTTCCCCTCCCCCTCGCGTGGATAAAAAAAATCGGACCTACTGTAACCCAGAATCCAATGACTATCAGAAGGTTTTTCATTGTTGATTATATTGATTGTAAAATATTTAGGTAAAGAATCATATTCAAAGAGATGCGTACCGATTTCTCTCTTGCCGGCTCAAGGACAAAGTGACGTAATTCGCGCCATAGCTTCCGCGTGCACAGAAATTGTTTCCAGTACGCATGCGCGTGGAGATAACGGATTCGTTTCAAAAGTAAAAAAATTGAATATGCAATTTGAACACCTCTTTTTTAACCGATTGAGATGTATACTGGGCTCAGTTCTATAATGATACCAAGTTTTATTTATCTAAGCCAAAGGGCTTATTAGATATAATTTTTAGAAGAATGCGATTATGCCGACCGACAGACAGTTAACCCTTTGCCGGATTTGGCTCGAAATTTTATTCGGACCTACATTCATGACGACAAAACTGTGTATCAATTGTAATCAACATTATATCTAGCTATTTAAAGTTTGATTATAAGTATTTCCATGCAGACCTTAGACTTGTGATGGTTATAATTGGATTTAGAAAATGGTAATTATTTATTAAAGGCTGGATGGAATTTTCCCAGTAAAGACTCTTTTTTAACGAGAACAAAATAAACTCTTAGTGAGGAGGAGGCTTTCATAGATCCCAGAGCCAGGTGAGTGAGAAGGACAGAAGATATCATGACTACCAGCAACTAGGTCTAGTTGAAGCCAATGTGAACCTTCTAAAACTCGGTATTGGCCACAGGAAATTACAAGTAATTTAGACAGATGGGAAAGTTTGTGTCCGGTTTCTAGACACATTTTGATCAAAGTTCGGGACCAGGGAATTCGTGGGAAGAGTAAATGGAAACACAAAATCTTTAAGTCCGACCTTGCAGAAAACATGGCCAAGCGAGGAATCTAATTTTTTGCAGTTGAATCAACACATGGTAAAAATATATATTTTTTGGAATATTATTTTAAAATTCATGCCTTATACTTTCCAATAAATTTTTCCTTCCTCAATTTAGTTCAGTTTGGTAAAACAGATATACCGAAAAGTTTAAATAATTGCCCTCGCTGACCCTACTTGCGATTATTCTGCAGTTCTCTGCCAGATCACTGCCGTGCCGTCAGGGTTTCATGGTACCTATTATCTCTTTACCATAGCAAAAAAAGCATGAAAATTGCATTTTCTTATAGCCAGAATTGTTGTTGTATTGGTGCAGAGTGTCCATCATTAAAACATGTATAATTCAGGTCAATCTCTTCTCAAACCGGAAAGTTCAATGTCTTGCTTTAAGTATTTTAAATTAAATATTATTTTACCGTTTCTTTACAGATTCGTCTGTATGGGTGACATTACATTTTATTCATCGATAAACATTTCCAAGAATTTTGAACCAACCTGTTCAACTTCTTTTGCTTGTCAAATACCTGTCGTTAGGCTCCCATCCGTTATATGTGAAAGTTCTCATAATTTTGCGAAGTTCTTTTTACCATTTTTTAAATTGAAGTATTCTTCTACGTTTTCTGTTAACTTTGCTTTCTAGACTAAATTAAATATAGGATCAATTGTATTCTCAGAATTCAACCTCTCTAATTAGTTAGAATCCTTAATTTCTTTTATTTTCTACAGTAATCTGATTCTTAAATTATTTAGTATTTTCAGCTAAAAACTTTGCGCTGTGTTCCATTTCATATAGTGAACCAGATAATTGTCTCGATCTATCTCGATTTGATCAAACACAGTACCCCAGGCGCTCCATTGGCTTAGAGAATGACTGACATTTCTGAGATAACAAATGATTAATTTCTTATTACATACAGTCATACGTGAAATGACCTTTAAATGCGGCTACCTGTAGATCAGTTTGATTTGAAGGTTTAATTTTCATAATAAATTCTGCTCTGATTTGTAGAATTGATGCGCCTCTCCCAGTTAAAAAGAGGCAAAATGTTATGTATGTTGTTTCAGTACTGTAGATAAATATTAGTATTCTCGAACGTATTCCAACGTTGAAAAAAGATTTTTTTGCGACCTCTGGTATAATCAGTATAATCTTACAATCAGATCCAAATACTTGTTGAATTATCATTTATACTTTTCTCCATTTTCTTCATCTTGATACATTAACTTTACAATATATTAAGCTTAAAAGAGCAGGAAACAATGACTAAAAAGAAAAAACATTTGCAGGATATGGCCTCAGAATTGAGGGGATTCTTTAATTTTAGAGGATCAGTGGCCAGCTTCAGGTAATTTGATCCCTAAATTTATTTATCTAGCGAAAATTAAAAATTAATAGAATGTCGATGAAAATTGTTATATTTCAAATAAATATGAAGCTGCCAATCATTAGGGTTGAGTTAGTAAACACTAACAATTATTTGAAAAATTGATTTTCACATAAAATATTTTTAATGGAAGTTTTCCTTTAAAATATATTAACAGTTAAAGGATTATGTGTAAATAATATTCTTATTTATTGATATAACGAAGATTAAATCCATTTCTTCAAAAATATTTTACCCTAATGTATTATTCGAATTTAATCCCTATCAAGGATGGAAAAAGCATGCATATTTATCAAATTATACATATTATGCATATTTAAATGCAATATGTACAAAAAACTTTATTAAAATTTATTATTTCTACCCTCTGAAAGGAAAAATAATATTTTAAAATATTACATTTATAAATCATTGAGGCGTCGGAATAGATAAATTTACCAAATCATTTCGCTTTTACTCTTCTTAGATCAGTCTTGAATGACATCAGATGTTTTTGATGATCATTAGTCTTTTTTGGAAGATTCAAAATAGTTAGTGATCTCATAAAATGATGGCGATACTACCTTTTATCACACACTTTTCTTTACGTAATTCTCTGCCTTTTCCTTAGTTACATAATAGAATAAAGTTAGTAACTAGTGATCTGCAGGAATAGTCTCTTTTGCTTGGAAAATATGGAGAAATATTGAAAATATTGTTATTGAGAAATGACGTTTCCTTATCATCAGGCCAAAATAGTAATAACACTGTTTGTGGCCCAGAATATAAAAAACTCAGACCTTATACAGAAAATTTGATTCTTCACTTGAATTACGTGAACAATTTCAAAATTTTATATAAATTTTTCTATTCAAGTGGTAGAAAATTTTACAAATCTGGGTAACAATACAAAGATGATTTCATTTTTTGTTTGAACCTTATTTATTCCAATCCCAGGCTACTCTAAATGCCTTATTTTTTTCAAATAAACAGAGTGACAAAATCAGGACCATTTCATTTTCATAAAAATATAAAGCCAGTAAACAAAGTGTTGCACTAAACATGACCTGTTTGGCTTTCTTGGAATACAAAAGAATTTAGTGAAAAACTTCCCTTCAGCGGCTTTTCTAAAGACAGCTATGGCTTCCCTGTGATTAACAAATGACCTCCATGGTTCAATTTACAATTACTTTGTTGCATCAAGCAGTTTATCAGGGTTCAGGTTTCCTGCCAGAAATAGTATTTTCAATAGTCTCTACCATTAAATGTGCAAATACTTTAAAATGCTTTTTGCTCACAGAGTACACAAGCGGAAAAATTTAATCGTCTTCCCATTCCAATTGCTTTATAGTATTAGCCCCGCCTGATTAATTCCTGTACTGTAGCGGACTGCTTGAAGCGGACAGCTTATCAGGAACATGTTTGTACTTATTAAACATAAACTAGACATCGTTAATGTGAAAATTTAATACAGATTTTGTACATTATAGAAGTGCAATTTCAGGGTAGGAATGGGCATGATTTCAAAATACAAACATAGAAATTTCACAGAGGATAATTTGTTTATTTACAGGTCTTCATGTTTCACAAATGAAGACTATGTGTGAAAGCTTCTAGAGATAACCTCAAGTTCTATACAGGATGGATTATTCAGATGTTTTGATTATTAATTCATGAAACCACAGGACAGGTTCTCCCGAAAGGAGTTCCTGCCCACTCAAGGGGTCAGTGAGGCAGAAAAACCTCATTCTTTAATGAGAGATTGGGTGGTCATTTTTTAACCTGCTGAAAATACTTGCAAAAATAAACCTATATTTTTTTATTATTAATTTTAAACTATTATGGATATATTGGGAACAAAAGCCTCCAACACTTACCGGAACCATCAATCAGGTGGCAGTGGGTGGCGAAAGAGTTATTAATGTAAAGATATCTGCCGGTTACTGAACTATTAGAAAGAAGGAAGAAATAAGCATTCTAACTTTTCAGACTTAGACGAATAGTCTGCGCAGTATTTATAACAGGCCTTCTTGGTCATTGAAGTTTAAAGTCATTGTGATACTCAGCCTGCTAGTGATATATTATAACAACCGCTTTAATAGTAAAATGAAGAAAAGTTTAATCAATTGAGAGGTTTCAGAAAGTCAGGTCTTCAAATGCTATCTTTGTTTCCTTTTTGGCTGTGAGTTCAAAATCGAACTCGAAAAGAAGCAGACCATTGTGATTTTTATACATTTCTCGGTGTATGATAGATTTTTGTGGCTTTATTGTGCAGTCTACATTTAGAAAGTTTGTATTGAACTCATCCAAAAATATTGTGGTAGACCTAACTTTGTTAATTAGGTGGGTGTCTTATAGGAGATTAAGTATCAGTTTCACTGAACATTCATAATTATTATATGAGAGGAGCAAATGGTGGAAATATTTATATACTGATAAAGAAATGCAGAAATGAAAGACGAAAAGGAAAAAATACCATGAAATATAAATATAATTCTTTTGTAATATTTTTACCAGTGTCTAACACTTAATGTCAATATTTCAGATTCAAAACAGTTCAATAGTTTATTTCTTTGGTGCTTTCTCTCACGAAGCAAAATTTTCAGGGATTTAGAAAAAATCTGCCTTGGAGGATACAGAATGAGAGAGGCTACAAATTCTAGTTATTAGAGACTAAAGATAGAAAGCAATTTCATGCTTCCTATATTCAGAGCAATTACAGCTGATTTTGCATTAATCCTTATTTTGAGTACAAAGCGACACCTATATTTCTAGGGACTGTCACTGACACATAAAATCTCAAGCCAAAACCTTTTCTGGCAACGACTCTTCAAGCTTAGTAACATTAAGGTTACTCTACTTTGAAGCTGTAGATCAAATCACCTTTTAATATACTATGTAATTTAAGAAATTTTACCTCCCAGATGATTAAAGAAATAGAACTTTCTTGCTGGAGTAGGACATTTTTAAATATCTCTTGATGAATTTCAACGAAACTAAGCTTATATTTTATGCACCATTACAGAATAGGTTCCGTGGGGACAATGTCATGTTTGCTTCCCAGGTTTGAAACAGGCGTATTATTAAAGTCAGCATTTCAATATTACACACCCTCTTCTTTTCAAATCATACACACTAATTTGGAATCATTGGACTAGTATTTACCTATCAATACTATATAAAAACTAGTAATATAATAAATTTAAATTATTTCCACTTACATACGGACATTTCTTTTGTTTTTTTTAAATAATTCCCAAGTTGTAAATGCTCAGAAGTAGAATAAATTCTTATTTTTTCAGGACAAACATCTTGCTACCCAGAGGTAATTTTTCTGAAATATTAACTTTAAGATAGAGTCAAATTCATTACCGGATCTTATTCTAAAATAAAAGAAATAATTCATTAACAATCATTGCTTATATCAGGAAGAAAAGGATATTGTACTTTTTTATTTAGAATTTTCAATGTTAACAGCTCATTTTCATTTACCAATTACACACAGTCTCTGGCACCATACCATAGAAGGTTGGGAAACCTATTTTGAATCATATACTATGAAAGAAAAATTAAATCCTATGTTTTTTAAGCAAAGCGTTCCTGTGGCTGGTTGTGTTGTGTATCACTATGTTTTTTCAACTTTAAATTTTTAATAGTTTTGATTTTTTCACTAGTTTTACATAACGGGATGCTTTTGAATTTATTTAAATGAGTATAAATCTGAAGATGTTTTAAAGAGTCTTTGCGTGAATTATACAAGGTGCCTGAAATTCCCTTACTACCTTTAAATTTAGAATGGCTTCATCTGTCTCTTCTTAGTGGTATAGTTATGATGGAAGTAGTCACGCTACTGGATGACTACACAGGTACTGGTGTAGAAAACTGGTGGAGTTAGTTTTATTATCTCTAAGGTACGAAGATAGAGGAAATAGTTAAGTTTAGGGCATATAATTTAATTTTAAAAAAATACCTTTGATCTGTGAACACTGAAAATCAAGACAATGCTTTGTTTTGTTTGCAGCTTTAATTTTATTTGTCTGACTTGAGCAAAGGGAAAAAGGTGATTATCACTGGACGAAGGGCT
>BGPR01041852.1:0-13479 GCA_013235015.1 Araneus ventricosus | reverse complement strand
CTAAGAAATACTCTGAGATAATCGAATTAATCTCCAGTACAATATAGGGTTGAAATCTAGAATTTGGTACACACTCTTAAAATGCCCCCAAGTCGCCAAAGCTAATGCAAGTATTATATGCATTAGCTTTGGCGAGTTGGCGCCAGTTAAGTGCGGCGGTCAAGGTTTTTTATTGGCGATCTGGCGGCATTTTAAGAGTGTGTACCAAATTCTAGATTTCAACCGAAATAGCTTAGGAAGTTAAGATTTAACTATCGAATTAATTCATTTGGACGTTGCGAATCACATTGAAAGAAAATTCTATAACCATTTTTAACAATTGTGTTTATTTATTACATGTAGTATTGTCACATCGTTCAGTTTGTTAATTTACACTTTCGTTTGTACAACGATAATACGATTGAATCAACTTAAATATTGGATTCATTTAGAAACTCTTCCGTTAACAGGACCCCTGACTAAACCTTGGCACATCTTAACTATAACTTGCCAAATTTTTGCGCCAACGTTCGATTCTTTGTAATGAATTTTTTTTATGGTTCAACACAAAATAGCGCCAACGTCTCGGGTTGGCGACGATTGGTGTCCCAATAACGGAGAAGCTCCTAAATTAAAATAATACTTCTTGAAACGTGGAAACGGACATTTACTTTCACATTTGCTATCGAGACCTGATTTTCCCTCACGATGTCTGTACTTAATACTTGGCTTTGAAAGTGCATTTTATTTTTTTACTAGACGCCTACCAGCTGGTCCGTCATTCTTACAATAGTAATATTATATTTAAGAGATTGATAAGTGACCCAAAGTAACTTCATAGCTGCATCTAAAAGTCGAGCGAAGAGAAGTCCCAATTTTTTTTAACGTAGGACTCCGTTCCTCCCATTGGCGTCTCAGGAAATTTGATTCACACGCCAAAACGCCACAAAACGTTGTATGGGAGATCCTCTATGTATCGGTAACTGCATATGTTAAAAACATAATTAATGTCTTATTTTAGAGATAAAGGGTAACAACAGAAGTTACAAAAAATTATTAAATTATGTATGTTATTTTTCATATCATCGACCGATCCTACACAGAATTGTATATACAGAAACATATCCACGCACGATTGAAAAATTATAAACAAAAGAATTGACATTGAAATCTGTTTTATTAAGAAATAAAACAATTTACATTGTAACCTTACTGTCATTTTATTTCGCCATTTTCCACACATTAGTATTTCAGAGAAACAAAAGAGAATTGAGAGTAACTTCGAGAAATAAAAGAGAATTGAGGGTAACTTCGAGAAACAAAAGAGAATCACGAGTAACTTCGAGAAACAAGAGTATCGCGAGTAACTTCGAGAATCAAAATAGTATCGCGAGTAACAAAGAGAATCCGAGAAACTTCGAGAAACAAAAGAGTCACGCGAGTAAAGTAGTCCTACGCCTTTAACATCAGTGGCTGTTTGAAAAAGACAGCCTCCCGTCATTTTTTAACTCATTTCTTCATAGTACTTTTTCATATGAACCTTTTCTTTCTTAGTAGACTTGCTAACAATTTTCTTTCATTTCTATAACTGCGAAGTATGCAAGTAAGTAGATTAAATTATTTTTCGTCGAAAAAGTTCAAATATTCGGAGATATATTTTGAGTTGCACGAAAACTTTCGAAGATTAATTCCAGATAATGTTAAAAGGCTTTAATTTGTAATTATGCAATGCGTAAGCTTACTAATCTAATTACATCAAGTTAAAGGGAGAAATAGTAATCATATTCATATTCTAATTCGAAAGCATCATTGGAATGTCTATTGTTGTGTTTTTTCCTGAAAGTCGTTATAATGGAAATTTCCCATATTTAATTCATAGGGAGAAATGCTCCTAAACAATCATTCTTCGTTCCGAAAAAAGCAGCATTCATCAAATCCCGTATTCAGTTTTTCGATTTTCTACCCACGCAGAAGCAGTTACGATTATAATATTTTCTTATTCTACAGTGTATTCTCTTACAGTGTCCAGATTAGGCATGCTTAAGCACTTCTCTTTAGATTAAAAAAATCATCACGATCTCATCTGTCTACGCAAATAATTTTCCGTTAAACAAGTAAAACATTACAGAGGATGGTCAATTATGAAATCGTACTTAAATAGATTCAACTATGTAAGGAATTTCCATAAAATATTTTCTTATGTGATGGGGCTCTAAAATTATATTTTCGAACAAACACTAAAGAATGTGACAGACTTGAGCATTATTCATTTTCCGACGACATCGAATTTTGATACCAGGAAATATTGCTCCAGAACATAGGGATTTGGAACTCATACATGCCATTTGGCAAGTACCATGATGTGTTTTGATAATGTTTCTGACTATTTGCATTTTGTAAATAACGATTGAACATAATCGTTTCATGCTTAAGAAAAAGAGAAAGAGAGGGAGAAAGAAAAAACAGGCTTAACATTTAATCATTCCGAGGTTTTTAATAGTAAATACAGTAGACTCTCGATTAACCGGGATCGGATTATCCGGGACGACCCCCCTCACAAAAAAAGGAAGAGCGGATTGCGGCCGTTGGAATGTGCGGGAAGATCGCATTCTTCTCAACCCTTCCTATTGTATTGTTTTGAGAAATTTTCGTAGTATAATTCGTCAAAGAGTAAATGAAAAACAAAAACAGACTTCGATCATATCATTCTTCACAGAACAGTGAGGTAAACTACATCTCTGTTTTTCATTTTAATTGTGCGGATTGTAAATCTAAATAACATTAAAATTTCTTGTTAATTCTTTTTCTTTTGTATTAATTAAACTTATGTCTTATTGTATAATAATTTTACATTTTCAAAATTTTTCATCAAAATTTGCATAATTTGCATTGGATTATCCGGGATATTCGCTTATCCGGGACGAAGCATTACCCCACCATCCCGGTTAACCGAGAGCTACTGTAATTATTTCTTTATGGGGTTGAATTATTTATAACGTTTCAACTCAGCTAACAAATGTTTTCAGTCTTATTGGCGCGTATCAACGAATATCCGTAAATTATGGATAGGATATGGATACCAGTTTTCCTTTTTATTAATTTATTTATTTATGCGAATTTCAAACTTTGTGCAAAAAAATAAGCAAAAGAAAATCTCTCTCAGATTTACATAGGAAGTTTAGTGCATTCAGTACCATAAAGCTCCGTAAAATAATATCGTGCACTGGTGAAATTTGCTCCGAATTTTTACACACTTCTATCTCAACTTACATAACACGTCACTCAGAACTTCGAGTCGCACGTTTTGGGGTTATCCCGTCCCTTTCAAATAATCAGTGAAAATTCGATACATTAACGTGTTTTCTCATTTTTGTTCTTTTCGGAGCAGTGTTCGACAAAAAAAAACTCGTGTACATAATATGATCTTTCCCGAAATCTTTTCTCAAAAACTCTTCTGAGTCTTACTGAGCGGTATCTTTTTTACTTTTCCCTCTTTTAAAACGCAACTGCGAACCGGTTTCCCCTAAAAGTCCCGTTGAAAAGCAATCCTTCCTTAACTTTCCTCTAAAAGCATTTATGAAGTTCATGGACTAAATTCACACGTGCGATTGAGTCAATAAGGTGAAAAACGAGAGAGAAATCAGTCAGATTTGCTTGTTTTCGTGTTTGAAGAATTCGGCCGATCTATCTTATTCACACCATCACATCTCAAATAGTTTGCTTTCGTTAAACAATTTACTTTCGTCCAGAAATCAATGGAAATACTGTACTGTTCGGCATCATATTTTTAACTATGAAAATAGTTTCAAACTTATGGAAATTCAAACAGCAGTTTATTATCATTACTATAATGCATGAAATAAAAGCGAGTAAACAGAATAATTTAATATATCCTGACCTACTTTCAATTCAATGACATATTAAAGACATTGTTTTCTTATTTTTCCACAGTAATTTCTCTAAAATCTCGTCCTTTAATTTCCTTAGTCCTTAAATTTTTAGAAGTCCTTTAATTTCTCTAAAAATTAAAGGACTTCTACAAGGTCAGTAATGCTCTAGATAATTTATATATCGACATATTTTCTTGTCTCCATCGATACAAATTGCTCTTATATAAAATCCCTTTTCTTCTGCAATCTCATACCAAACCTTTATTTTGGCGAAGCAATAATTTCTTTAAGAGGAAAGAAAATTTTATGCTAATAAGAATTTTTTATTAAGAATTTTAATACTTTTTCTCGAATGCGAAAATGCCTTTGCTAATAATTACTTAAGTATCTGGAACATTAAGGGGCACAAAACCCATATTTGTATTTAAAATAATCGATGCATATTTTGTACTTTGTCATCATCCCTTCAGTGCGTGATATTCATGCCTTTGGCGTTTTTTTGTTGTTGTTTTGCAGGTCCGGCCTCCGTCGCCGCCTGCACCGCCGGGAGGTTTACGTCCAACCGGATTTTGCCGACTTCAAGGCAAACCAACACTTGTTGCGTGAGGTAAGAATTTACAAAAATAAAATACTTATTATTCATTATATCATTATATGTGTTTTTAAGGAACGAAATGTAAATTCGTATATGAAAAATAAGTAGAAGAAATTTGATTTAGAATTTTGCGCTTAGAATTTAATTTTTTTAATTAATACTTCACGCTACAGAGAGAAAAAAATTTAGGAATATATTTTTAAGTGCAATGGACTCTTTTAGCTAAGCTTTCAATAATCTGATAGTGGTACAAACTGCAGACTTGAATACTATCTATTGCTTTGGAAGTTCCTTTGCGATCGAATAGAAAAAAGAAAAAGTTCGCGGCTTTCCTTAGAAGCATTAGCATTTATTATTCATTGCATCATTATAAGTGTTTCTAAAGGACTGAAATGTAAATTCGTATATGAAAAATAAGTAGAAGAATTTTGATTTAGAATTTTTGGCTTAGAATTTAATTTTTTTAATTAATTCTTCACGCTATAGAGAAAGAAAATAATTTAGGAATATATTTTTAAGTGCAATGGACTCTTTAAGCTAAGCTTTCAATAATCTGTTAGTAGTACAAACTGCAGACTTGAATACTATCTATTGCTTTGGAAGTTCCTTTGCGACCGAATAGAAAAAAGAAAAGTTCGCGGCTTTCCTTAGAAGCATTAACGTTTATTATTCATTACATCATTATAAGTGTTTCTGAAGGAATGAAATGTAAATTCGTATATGAAAAATAGGTAGAAGAATTTTGGTTTAGAATTTTGCGCTTAGAATTTAATTTTTTTAATTAATACTTCACGCTACAGAGAAAGAAAAACAATTTAGGAATATATTTTGAAATTCAGTGGACTCTTTAAGCTAAGCTTTCAATAATCTGATAGTGGTACAAACTGCAGACTTGAATACTATTTATTACCTTTTACTTTTTTTATTTATTACTTTTGTAAGTTTCCTTTGAGATCGAATAGATAAAAGAAAAAGTTCGTGGCTTTCCTTACAAGCATTAGGTAACCATAAACGAATGGATTACTACCGGCCGGCCTAGGTAAGCCTAGCCTAGGAAAACCTGAATGACCCGACCGCAGCGACAACTCATCGGGCACTGTGGCCATTGCATAATAAACCTTATTGCGAGCCGCTCATGCGACGATCCCTCAGACAGAGGTATGCCCCGTCATCGGCGGGGATTAATTCAACCTCCACCATTACTATATCCCTCCGGGAAGCGAGACTCTGCTTACTTGTAAGGCAGGTTCCCCATATTTGAGTTTCCCCCTTAAGTGGGAAAAGCTTTAGAGTAAATAATCCAAACCACAGATTTAGTCATAATATTGTTAACGATTTCTAAAGAAAGCAAGCTCAAAGATACAAGGCGAAAGCAATCTGAAAATACCAAAGACCATAAGAAATAGATGCGCAAGGGAAAATACAATTATATCGTTATGCCTATGTTGAGCACCTACATTGACCCATTCCTGATATCGTTGGCAAGAAGCAAGTTGAACAGCCTTTTGTTCCTGATGGTTTGTGTGAAATTCTAGGCTTTGCTTCACGTGCTTTCCATCATTATATTTATTGAAATATTCACTATTGATGAGAATGATAAAATAGTAATGTTATAGCCATTTTTCTGAAAAGAAATCTACATCCTTGCTTCCTTTTATATCTGTGTTAAAGCAGATTCATTTAACTAACCTCCAGCAGGAATGGTCGCCCCGAGAGAAGGACACTTGGGACATTTTGATATAAAGTAACTTTAATATTAAACGCCCATTTAGCATATTTCCATGCCCATGTGAAACAATACGCTTATACTGAGTTTTAACTATTACTACATTTCAAAACACCAAAGTAAAAGAAAATAGGTCTTGGAATAGATTTCAAAATCAGAAACTTTCACTCAAAGTAAAAACATAAGTGAATTACTGTAAGAACCGATCACTTACGTATTTTTACAACCAATTCACACATTTGCTTACTATACTGAATAATTTCACGCTATAACAGTGAATTTAATGCTATCTCCTGTAAGTTCTGTCTTCCAGTGCTTTGTCTTCCAGATTCCTATAGCGCATTTAACTATTTATCGCGATTCTCATAAAAATACATATTTGTTTTTATTGCTGTTACCGGAGTAAGTTTTCCCCCTGTCCTCCAATGCATTGTTAAGAATTTGTACTATACATAATCATGATTGCCAGTGGCGAATCCAGGATTTGTGTCGGGGGGGGGAGAGCTGAGGTATAAAAAGTTTTGTATCGCCGTGGCGAATGTCAAACCTCATGACTTATGTAAACCAAAACACTTTAACTTTACAGAAAAACACTTTAACTTTACAGAAAAACACTTTAACTTTACAGACTTTACTCACCTGACAATAAGAATCATAAGGAACACTGCAATACTTTCGATAATTTAACAAAAAACACAATGAAATAACTGGAAAAACATGTTTTTGACCGTGTCAACGCTGCGAATACGAGTGGAATGACTACAAAAGTGGGAAAACTTTCGAGCCTGTCATAAACCAGGAAGAAATGGTTTCACTTTTCTTAAGGGGAGATTAAGAAAAAACAGCTGTAGTGATTTTAAATAAAATAAAGAATTCTGGTCTAGCTCGGGGGGGCTGCAGCCCGATAGCCCCCCTTGATTCGCCACTGATGATTTGTATTCAAGCATTTTGCAGGATTCCAATGAAAGCTAATGTTAACAATTTCTTGTGGAGTTCATCTGTAAGTATTTTCCTATACCCTAATTAGAATATTAAGGGAAAAAAATTTCATTTTTTTCACTCAGACAATGAAATCATTTTTGTTACAATATCTCTTTGTCACAGATTGTGAGAGCATAGCATTTAAAGTTCATTCGGCGTAAAAGGAATAAACAGTTTGTTCCTTGGTGCTGCATACAGTTGTGACCCAATTCACCTTACACTTTTTCGGTTCATTGTCTGCATGGATGTCCTTAATGGTTGTCCTTAAGTAACTGCCCGCGTCATGTAATATCTAATTGAACGTTGCCGGCGCCAACTTCACTTTCGTATTCCACATGCAAAATAGACATTTGATTTCAAAATTAAAATTGCGCAGTACATTTTATCTGCAGCATCATGCTAACTAAATTAAAATATTCTGTTAACAAAAATTAAAACATAGCAACAATAATCATTTAGTTTACCGGATGCATTTTCCTAATATCTTGGAGGGCTTTATTTACAGACTAGGAAATCACCCGTCATGGTATGAGAGGTGCAAATTGCCTCTTCATTCGAGAGATTTCCCGTCAAATCTGACGTGTTTAAATAGATATATATGCGAGAGAAATGTTTAAAATTGATTGAAAACAAATAAAATAAACATATGTTTTCTGACAGGAAATATTTTTTTATTTACATATTTCTTTATTCAAAAATCCTCTTTGTAAACAACATTCCGTGTGAAGTATTTTTCGCTGTTCAACAATTTTCATTGTACTTCAGACGTCTTTGTGTAAATTTTAACGTTACCAAAAAATATTATCAAATCATCGCGATTGCAATAAATAATGAGATGCATCGTAGCGTCCAAACTATATCACGCGCATGATATGTCACCGACGTGATTTACTACTTTCTATTAAATATCGGAAATTAATTTGAAATATAGGATTAATATAATTTAAAATTTCTCGGGAACTATTGATCATCGCGAGATAAATTTTATATCAATCGATAGCAAATTTTAATTCACTATTTTAGAGCTATTAAATTTGAAATTAGAACTGCAATTACTTTTTAAATTTAAAATTACTGAAAATACGTGCTCTAACAATGAAATAATGCTGTTTAACTGTCTATATTATATTAGTAATTGCACAAATAATTTGATCAAATAAAATTAAAAATTCTCTCTGCAGGTGTCTGCATCCTTTTCTTTGTCTGCGGGGTAGATTTTTACACATTGCAGGTGGAAATAAAATGGCGTTTATAGTTTACTTGCAAGTACTCTGAAGAATTTTAATGCGCTATCAGACTTAAGTTTCTATTAAATAATAGTGTCGTAATTTCAAGCAGTAACATATAAATTAGTCGATTTCATTTATTGCATAGGAAACCTCCATAGAGGTTTGATAGATTTAAGTTAAAAGTTCAGCATTTGAAAGTATGGGAACTTTGTTTAATCCCACACAATAAGACAAAACACAACTTTATTCATAAAACCAATAGCGATCTGCTAAGACAACAGCTGAACAGAAAATAGTCGATAGCACTCTGACAACGATAAATACACGAAAAACAATGATCATGCAACGATGCTGCATGAAAGAAATTAACGTTACACTTTTATATTTGTTGGTTTAATTGCTCGTTTCCATCTCTGTGTGTCAAGAAGCAAATTTAACAGCCCTTTGGGTTCCTAATAACTTGCCTTGAAGAAACATGCTTTCCTTATCACAGTTTCCATCATGATATATATCCTAATTGAATATTAAAACTCCAACTATGGGACTCTGCTTCCTGATTGCTGACGCTCACCCACTGCCAGCTGGAAGCCGCGCTCTTCCATCAGAATTAATAAGTTATTAAACCTCAAATTTATAATTAAATCAACGTAGCAATTGTCTTAAAACACAAAATCACTTTGATACGTTTTTGTATCTCAGATGTTCTTCACGATCTTAAATGGCTTGTAGTAACAATAAATGTCTAAATAGGACGCGTCATCTAAAGTAAGAAGTTAAATTTGTAGGCCAAGGGTGCGTAGAGTACGATTTATTTGATAATTTTATAAATATTTAGAGTATCAGTTTTAGAATTTGTGATGAAAAATGTTTTCGATAATATAATAACACGTTAAGAAAACGGGAAAATAAGAAGACATTCCTTTAATACATTATGCTCAGCTGTGGAAAATATGCAATTTAATTTAAGTAAAGTACTAGACAAGCAAATTTCTATCTTTCAGTTTAAATGAAACTGTCTAGGAACAGATACGCGCTAACTACTTCGGTTTTTCTAAATCCTGATATTTTCTCTAGTTTAAGACTGTTTTTAATTTCTTCTTTGTGGATAAATGTTTTTCTTTCCAATACATCCCGGAATTGGTTCAGGCCTTAAGAAGATATTAAATATCAGACCTTAAAGTCTTTTTCTTCTACAGAAAACCTATTCCATTTTTGAATCTGCATGGATGTCCGACCTCTGATGAAGTCATTCACCAGATTCTTACTTCTTGTCGTTGTCTGTTATTATTTTTTACTCTTCCACATTTATAATTCCCTTTATTAATATTTTTATTTATTTTATAAACTTCACATTACAGTATTCAGTCGATTTCTAGATCACAAAAGTTAATTTTGTATTTTGCAGCATTTAATTTAAAAACTACGTATGTTATTGACGATATATGATAAGCAATCCTCCCCCAAATCTCAAATGAAGCACTGAAAACTATTTTATTCCCTTAGATGATCCCGGATCCTTACTGCCCAGGTGTCTTCTACGTCTTCGACGAGGCTGACGGTGTGTGGGAAAGACGGATTTTCGTTTAACAAACGTAAGTGCTCACTTCTATATGAAATCTATTCATGTTACGTAACTGCAGAATTCGTGTTGTTTTTATCTTGTCTTGGGAATTTTTCAATGAAAATCGAGCTAATTTCTTTGATTCTGAATTAACTATAACAGGACAAGAATTAAAAAATGTCATGGTGTGCTTTATGGTTTCTTTCAGCTATAAAAGGTTTATTTATATGCCATTTGATTCTGTCATTTGAAATTGATTACCGTTAAACGGGGTTACTTTGCACCGAATTTCATGACTTCCGACAGAATTTCGAGATTAGTTGCATGTATTTCTCTAAAAGACTTTTCTAATTTATTTTAAGAGGTAGGTTTTGCAGAAAAATTTTTATCATACAGTGAATTTAATAATTAATTATTATTTTTCGAAATTTTGGTGCAAAGTTACCTCATAAGTGGGGATACTTTGCACTGGTTAATTTTTTTTAGTATATTACAGAAAGAAATTTTCTGGATACAATTCTAGATATTTTTATGGAAAGCCTGGTTGGAAATAAATTTCATAAAAGCCTCATTACAATTAACAATTTTACGTCATTGCATTTGGTCAAATCAGGATGGCGTTTTAGAAATCCTTTTATCCAATTATTGCCGGGTGTATTATTAATATATCTATCTATTACCGCATCTTCTTAGTAAGATAAACGTTTATTATCATTTTAAGATTTAAACTATTGCCACGAAAACCGAAGTCACTGAATTGGACTACACGTTGCAACGGTCTATCCTTCTCATTGGAGAAAACCAGGAGATTTCCTTGGGATGTTTAGTTATATGAATTTGCTTTCTTTTGTAACAAACTGCTCACTTGGGGTACCAAAAAAAGTTTCTGCTTCTTTAAAAATACCCTAAACTTGTGAAATCGCGTTAAATCAAGCTTCTAAGGTCTCTGCAGAGAAATGTATATATTTGAAGGTCCCTAACTTCCCCTTGTACACCCTGTGCATATCTGAAGCTTAAGCAAGCATTATCCTTCTTATTAAAATTTAATACAAAAATTTATTAAAAAACCAACTGGGGTTGCTGTTTATCACAAATTTCCATGGTGCAAAGAATCCTTCCTTTTTGGTGCAAAGTTACCCCAGGTCAGAAAAAAATTAATTACAACTTAACTAACAAAATAATTGTCATTCAAAGCAACAAAATGAAAGCTAGGCTTATTATATTTCACATTTAAATGCACTTGCCTTCAGAAATGTCATACTTTCTTCACCAGAGACAGATTTTTCAGCACTGAAATTTTCACTGAAAAACTGGCTGCTTGAATCTTCCTTTTGTAACCTCCTGAATGATTGTAAAATACGTTTAAGGAATGAAATACACTAGTCAGTGTTCCCAAGAAAGTAGAAAAAATCTCACCCCCGTATCCCTAATCAGTTTATCTCTATTTCACTATTCACACAAATTTTGTACTGGTGCAAAATTTCCTCCATGAGTGCAAAGTAACCCCGTTCTACGGTACTTATTTTATTGGTCTTCATGATAAATTATGTTACAAACACGTTTATAGCAAAAATTCTATCGGACATTTTGTTTACACTTTAAATTGAAATCATCCTGAGTATAATAGTTTGGAATTTTTTTAATAAGAGTCAATTTCTCTGATTATGTTCTACATGGAAATGATGTCTTTTAAGATCGAAAACTGATGATTTTTCGCAATTGTTTTCCAGGAGGACCGTTCACCCACCTGAGGATTCCAACTGCAGGCCATTTTTTATTGTTATTAATTTTAGTTTCTTAGTAATGTAGATTTTAAGTTTAGTTTATAAGATTCAAAATTTCATTGCTGCAATCCTTATGGCTATCGTTAGATTATATTTGTATATATATATTATTGCAGCAAACTAATTTGGCTATGAAAATCAAAATTTAAATTTTCCTTTCTGAATATTTAAGTATATAAAGATTTAAGCATGCATGGATTTTAAGTAACTTTAGATTTAAGTTCACATTTCTACGTTCTAGTTTTATAATTTATTGACGCATTTTTTGCCCTTTATTAATTCGAGTGCTGCTTCAAAACTTTCACACTTTTTTCCGTATATCAGCAACAACAATAGAATCTTGTAATTGATTTTACCTCACTTCTGCCACTTGTTTTAAGTTGTTTATAATTGCCAAATTTATAGCTTCCTTTTATTTGCCTTCAAAATTAATGATTCCTTCTAAAAAATTGCAGATTTAACTTAATTCCATAGGTCACCTCCATCGAGCGATTCCAGCAGATAACTTCATCTCACTTTAACCACTCAAAAGTATAATACAATCTTGCTTCCATGTTCATGTTTTCGCTTTTCCATTCTTCGAATTCTGCTTAGGATTTTTTCCCTTTCTCTTTTGGTTGTGCTTCCTTTCTCCTCTGCTTCTTTTTGCTCTGATTCCGCTTCCACTGCATCATCTCCTCATGGCTTCTTCTTATTGTGGCTGCTCTTCCACTCAAATTTTCTTAGCTCTTGTTCTCATTCCGCTTTCATTGCTTCACATCTTGATGGTTTCCTCTTGTTCTCGCTGCTCTTCCACTCGAATTTTCTTAGTTCTTGTTCTGATTCCGCTTTCATTGCTTCACATCTTGACGGTTTCCTCTTGTTCTCGCTGATCTTCTACTCCAATTTTCTTAGTTCTTGTTCCGATTCCGCTTTCGTTGCTTCACATCTTGGTGGCTTCCATTCCAATATGCTTGTGCTTTCTTCTGATTCCTCTTCAACTGCATCACTTCTTCGTGGATTCCTCTTGTTCTGATTGCTCTTCCACTCGAATATGTTTAGTTCTTTACCTGCCTGTACTCTCTGCACTGCTTTTCTTCTCCAGCTGCTTCGCATCTTCTCCCGATAGGCTGATCACAAACTTGCCATACTTTCGCCGACGCCATTGCGAGATCCTTTTTCTCACAACCACCAGATTCCAGCAGCCAAAAAGCTCAGCATCCCAAGAACCATTTCACGCGAATATATCACCTACATTGAATAACTCACTCTACGAAATTACTATGCATACTATTTGAATGCATACGTAGCAAAGGGGCCAAAAGTCGCTTACGGTGATTTTGTATTTTCGAAATACAAAATCGCCTTTTAGAAGGCGATTGGGAAAGAAATGAATTTCAAAGATTAGTTGGATATTTGCAGAGGAAGCTTGGTATCCAGAATTGGTTAAATATCTACGCGGTTCGCATATATCATATGAATACTAAACTAGTTATACGAGTGTAATTTAAAAGTAATCATCATCAGCAAACATAAAGAACTGATATTCTGTAAAATTGAATTTCCGATAAAATCCGAAAACAAGAATTCTTTCATTCTGTTGATAAAAAAACACTTATAATGATAATGCGAAGATAAGGTAAAGGTATTATAATATATTAACTATTATCAAGATAAAAAAACTCTGAAATTGTTATTTTGCATTAGTGATCCGAACATTAATTCCGGATAACTTTTAAGGTTTGGCACTAAATT
>BGPR01041851.1:0-13479 GCA_013235015.1 Araneus ventricosus | reverse complement strand
CCCTGATACCAGTGATGCACCGGGTATGCATGTTTTAAATGTGTTTTGAAGTGCAACTTTGGGAGAAAAAAGATTGCAAAATTTAATTTGCCTGTCCACAAAATGCTTGTGTTTTGTCAGACTAATCTAATGAAAATTTAATTATCTAACTTATATCTAATACATATAATATAATTAACATTATATCTATGCACATTCTGCAAAACTTTGTTAAATGACCTAATTCCATTCTGAACATATGATCCTTGACATATATTATACTTGAATTCAAATTTTAAAATTCCTGAGACATTAAAAATAATAAGAGATATCTTCATCTTAAATCCTACATTGTTTTATGTCACTTGATTTTTTCGAAAATTATTTATCATTGTAGATTATCCATTAGAAAGTTCAGGAAGAAATTTAAAATAATAAAAATTATCTTTAACCAATGTATTAATCACACTTATTTTTATCACTTATTATATTTTTTATATATACATTTTTGGAATGTTAATGAGAATTTCTTAATCAATCTGGATTTCTTATAGATTTACTTTCCATTAAGATTATTAAAATTTTTAAAAGTTTTGTCTCTTATTGATGTACCAATTACCTAACTGATCAAGTCATTTACAAGCATAAACTAGTTTTTATTTTTATTAATTGTGCACTGGGATGAGTGTTTTTAGTTTAATTTTTCCACTATTAGAATATGGGGTTGGAGCAGTATATTTTGGGTACAATTAGCTTTTTCCATTTCTCTCGCATCTTCATACTTCCCTATATGAATGTACTCTACATGCTGAACTCGGTGCTGTAGGGTAAATATCTTTTTATCTTTTAAGAAATTTGATTTTTTAAAATTTTTGATTTTAGATTGTGCCTTTTAATCATCGACACCGACATTTGTAAAATACCTGGATATCCTCTTCTGAAATGCCAAAAAGTTGTGGCAGATAGATTCTCTGAAGTAGATGGTAAGACTGAATAAATAAAATTGATTTTTTTCATTGTAGATTAGTAATGAATTTGCTTTAGAAAGTTATATAATGCATAACTTCTTTTCTAAATATGATTGTTTTTTCATAGAAATATAACTGTGTTTATGTGAACTAATTAAAAAAGAAATATAACTGTGTTTATGTGAACTAATTAAAAATTATCATATGTTTAGGAAAATCCATCTATTAGTGACATCCATCTATTTAATATAGCTGCAAATGCTTTGCAACTTATTCTAAAAAAATTGCACAATTTTTTATGAATATTTTTATTTCTCTCATTCATAAAGAGGTAACTTTTGCTTTAGTTTAAAATTTTGCAAGCCATTGCTTGGTTACTAACTAAAGATTCTTACTGTAACTTTTATATAACAGGTATCTAAGGTTAACAGAGGTCCTATGATATACTTCAAAACAAAAAGCTAAATATTGTTTAAAAATTTGCAAATATGTGTGCGAAACAAATGGATGTGTGTCTCATCTTAAAAATGACAACAATCAATAGAATGGTGTGGGGAGTATGTGTCAAGACCTAATTCCATAATTTCTTCAAACAGTTTATTCAAAACCTTTTTTACTGTTCTGTATGAGAATAATTAAACTACTAGTTTGTAAAAGACATTTACAGCAAATTTTTAACTTTAAATGTTTATATGGAAACAAAAACTAATTGTTAAAAAATTCTGTTTGAACAATGTCCTTCACTATGTTGCAGAAATTTTTCTTTAATTAAATAATTTATTTAGCAGGTTTCAGGAAATCAGTGGTTCAAATTCCCCTCTTATGCCCTATTCAGATACATTGGGCTAAACATTTTTCAGTCATTATTGTTTAAAATGAATTATTTTAAAAGCTATGGTTAAAGCATGCAATTAACTTTTTTTCTGTGGAATAAAAAAAAATTCTTAACAATTTAAAAGGAATATTTTCAATATTTTTTCTAATTCAAATTCTTTTTTCGATTTATAGGTGAATGGTTGCTTAGAAGAAGCAGTAGTCTTGTAAACCCAGCCCTGTATTTTGTCACTGGAGAAAAGTTCTAAAGTAGCCATTTTATAATTTTGAACAAAAATCCAGTTGAAGTTGGACAATGTGCATTAAAGACTGAACACTTAATATTTTTTAACTTCATGGATACTGCTATATATAAATTAAGCAGCACTGCCAAGAGTTCTGTCGAAAATATAGATGCCATTCTTTGCTGGACAGTGTTGTAAATTCTCTTTTCATTATGTGTATCCATTATGTAATCAAGGAAAACTACATAAATAACCAATTTTAGTTAGAATTTTACCAAAATGTAATCACAGTTGTTTTATATAGAAAAATGGATTTGTTTTGGGAAAGGTCCAAGATGTGTGTGTGAACATCTGCCATCTAGGCAAATATTATGACTCAGTTTTTTATGTGTGCAATGTATTTAAATAAATTTGACCAAAATATCTAGCTATTGGTCAAAAAATAAAGAGCTATGTTTGATTGTTAGTTTAGTGTGTAATATTTTTGTTTGGATTTTATCAAAATACCACCCCACTCACAGACAGCAATTGGTAGAAAATTGTAAGTTTTTCATTTTTTTGAAAGTAGTTTTCTAATGATTTGTGCAATTGAGTATAAATGTAGTTAAAAATTCAGACTGTTAATTTTAGGTATAAAGTTTGCAGATAAATGTGTGTAATATTTTTATGAATGTCAAAAATTTTGCTTGGGGTGTGTAATCAAGAGTGTTTTTCGTAACATCTTTTTTTTTACTTATTTATGTTTTACCTGTATTTAAAACTGCCTTTACACCAATAACATTTATACACTCTAGTTGGTTACATTTTGCTTCCATGTAAATATAGTATAATAATTTTATAAATTTAATTGTAACACATTTATATTCTTTCTTTTCAAATTTATTTTAAGCTTTTAATCCATGTGCAGTTCTGATTATCTTTATTGGGTACATATTACAATAAGTTTTTATTCTGTAATTTATCATCAGTTCGATTCTATTTCATTAAGCATTTTTCATCTTGGTTGTTATTGTAGGAAGTGTAATACTTGGTTGTACGTACTACAGTGAATTTATGTAAAAATGTATTTTTATGTTGTAATAAAAGTATAAAAATACTGTGCTGCTGTTATTTGTTACTTGAGTTATTATCTATAAATTAGTATCTTATGTGCAGTATTATTTGTAATAATAAATGGAATAAAAAAAACTTATATTCATTTATAAAAGCATAAGTTATTGATTAGAGCAATTAATTTCTTATGATTTGTTAAAGAATAAAGATTTGAAGTAATATTTTGGCAGTTTCTCTTGTTTAGATCTTTGCAAAAGTATATATTATTAGGTACGTATAATTATACTATTTTTATATTTATGTTCCAACATGTTATTATGTTACTCATGCAAAGAGCACTAATTAGTTATTGAAGTTTTGAGCAAAGATCATAATAACCTTTACTGTTAATATAATTTAACTTGTGTTGCAAAGAGTAGTTTTAATGTTTCTTAGAATTCTTATGCAGTTTTAGAAACAAAGTATTTTGTTAAAATTTCCAATATTCTTTTACATACAAGAAATGTAATATACCATTTTAATAGATTTTTTAGGATATTCATTCCATTTTTTAAAAATTAAATTTCATATTTTTTCTTCATTTTAAATAACTGGTAAAAGTGTTTTTAATAATGTATATTGTACACATACAGTGATTCTGAGTAGGGAGAAAGCCAGGAAACTAATATAATTAGTAGCCTTAAATCAGGGAAATGTTGTAAGTTTAGTCAGGGAAAGTTTTTTCACAGTTTCTGTAGCCACCCTCCTGTATTATATTTTTTAAGCTGACTCAGTCTGTCAAGACTTTACTACTCGGTGCAAACTCAAAAGCCTTATAATTAATATTTTCTAAAAATTATAATTCGTAAAAGAATTAGTAAAATTCATGCAAATAACGTGTGTTGTGTGCTTCAGATGTTGTTAAAGGATAAATGGAAAATAAAATTGCAATATTAGAGAATATGGTGGAAAATATGTATTTAGAGAAATGCAGATTTAGAGAATACAGTTAAATCTTCAAAAAAAAAAAAAAAAAACAGATATTGGTCAAGTTTAATGATTTTGTGAAAATTGCTAAATAACTGCAAATTGAAGACAAAATGCAAATTCTTAAAAAAATTCTACAGGATAATTAAAGAAAAAATAAAGTTTTTTTTTTGCATATTTTATTAAATTAAATTGAAGAAAAAATGCAGTTTTTTTCTGTATTCAAAAAATCTGTAGAATATTTAGAGGAAAATATAATAAATTTTTTTGCAGATTACATTGAAGAAAAAATGCCGATTTTTTGCTGTCTTGCAAAAAATCTGCAGAATATATAGAGAAAAATTTTATGCCGATTAAATTGAAGAAAAAATACAGATTTCTTCTGTCTTCAAAAAATCTGAAGAATATTTAAAAGAAAAATATAAGAAGAAAATTTTCTGCAGATTAAATTGAAGAAAAACTGCAGATTTTTTTGTCTTCAAAAAATCTGCAGAAATCTTTTAAGAAAATTTTAAAAAAAAATTTCTGCAGTTTTTTTTAGCTGGGTTATTAAAAAATTTATTATAAACCGTGCTATATAGTTTACAATTGTTTCCATTATAGAAATCTGTTGTACTGTGCAGAATAATGCTGGTATTAAAAGAAGCACTCCCCAAATTGTTTCTTACTAGTTTTTAAAATAGCAGAAGTGATGAAACTAAGGTAAAAGACCGTTTTTGTTTAGTAAAAATCTTTACAAGGATAAAATAATAAGCAGCATTTTATTACCTCAAGGGGGATATTTATTCATAATGCTCTTTATAAGGTACAAAGTCACTGGTCTCGTTATTGCTTTAAAAAATGTTTTCTTTTAAACGTTTAGAAAAGGTTAATAATTAATATTAATAGCATTTTTAAAAAAGCGATCAGTTTACAAACTGATCCAAAAGGAGCGAAATTAATAAAACCATTTCCAGAAAAAGAGCGTTTTTCTTTTAAACGCTCTGAATGAAGTTACAAATTAATCAAAAAGGATCGAAATGAGTAATGAAAACATTTCCAAAAAAGAGCGTTCTTTCATAAACGCTCCCTTTCACATTAAAAATTAATCAACAAAGAGCGAAATCATTGCTTAAAATATTGCTCAAAAAGGAGCATTTCTTTTAACACGCTCCTTTTAATATTAAAAACTGATGGAAAAGGAGCGAAATCGTTCAATACAAAAAGGAGCGAAATTCGCTCCGAATATTTCGCTCCGCGGAAGGATTGTAAAACGCTCCGAAAGGACGATGCACTTTCAAGTACGGAAAGGAGCGAAAATTCGCTCCATCGGAGCGAATTTCGATCGTTTGGTTTAAGCGTGCAAATACCTATAGTTTCGCTTATTTTGTCCGCGCTTGCCACAATGATGATAGACCACAGTCTTATCACAAAATCTTGCTATATGCCCCTTTTTATTACACTTGAAACAGACCACAGTTCGTTGATTTGTCGGAAAAGCAGCATCATTTGACAATTCACTTCCCGGCGCTTTCGTTTCAGACACTCGCCGGTATTTCAGCGACGCTTCGGCATCTAACAGTCTGCTAACAACAAATTGAAGGGAAACATGTTCTGAAGGTTGGTTTTCATTAGCAGATTTCGTAGAATCATATTCAGGAGGCAACGACATCAGAATATAAACGATAATGTCCATGTCACTTATTTTCACACCGCACGATTTGAGCTGATTCACAAGTCCGTTAACTTTCTTAAGATGTTCTTGCATGGAAACTTCCTTCTTCTTTTTCAGCATAGCAAGACGTTTTCTTATTAAAATTTGATTTACAGTTCCATCCCTTAAGTACGTAGATTTCAGTTTCTGAAAAATGCTGGCGCAAGTATTTTCATCCGATAGCGACATCAAAACTTTGACGCTAAGAAACGATAACATCAAGGCATAAGCCTTCTTACTTGCCGAAACTTCATTTTCTTTCGTTTCATCAGCTTCTTTACTTAAAAACTTATCTAAGTTTTTCGCTACGAAAATCGACTCGATTCTTCTCGCCCAAACGGCAAAATTCGCCCCGTCAAACTGATCTACGTAATATTTCAGTTCGGCATCCATTTTCGAAACGATACTAGGCCAAAGGAACCATGCTCTGCTGTTAAAGTAAAATTCACCAGCCGTGGACCGAAGCAAGAGAAAGAATAATTTATTATTTACAAAAGCAGAGGTATATGTACATTGAAGGTAAATATTAACCAATAAGAGAAGAGCGCGCTTCTAAAAATAGAACATGACATCATACACTACTCTACATCATACAGTAAATAATGAAACAGGAAGTGGATGAATAATTGATGTGATGCGCGATTACGGATTGAATATGAAATCATAACAAATTTCAAGTAAATATGTTACAATTAATGTAATTTCAAGTCTAATATTTCAATAAAAATAAAATAAGGTATTATTTGAAATAAAAAAAAATAATCCCGTAACTCAAGTAAAAATTAGAGATTTGAAATATAATTATGTGTGAAATCATAAAACATTTATAAGAGCAAAAAACTATTTAAATGTTTTTTAATGTAATGTTTCATATTCTGTTCCGTTCTATTTGTATATTCTAAGTGAGTTTGTTGAAATATTGGTTCCGCATATAATTAGAATCAATACTAAAATTTTGATAAAATCACGTCAAAAGTGTTTTACGTACCAAATACATTTAAAATTTGAAATTTTTTGTCAAAATGTCAAAATTTGCTATCCATAATTCATTAAAAACTTCATTAAAACAAAAAAAAAAATGTTTGGAAAAAAGGAAGTGAGCTACAAAATTTTGTCTCTCCGAACTTCTCGTTTACACTCTATAACGTGTTTGCTCCCTGCCCTTCCTCCCTACCTTTGCCTCTCCTCCGTTCGGTCCTTGAGCGACCTTCATCCCAGTTAAGGACAATTAAAAACCTTGTAAAATTGAAATTAATTATCGCACAGTACTCATACTAATATCATTGGAAAGATAATTGTTTGCACTTAAAATTGGTATAAAAATCATTTTCATGTGATAATTCTTTCGGAAGTTATTGACGGAAAAATGCCAAATACGTCGAAATTTGGCTTAATTTTAAAATAATTAAAATTTGAATAAAAAATTGAAAAAAATGGCTCCAAGGTGCACATTCCCACCCTCCAAAGTATACCTGTACCAATTTTGGTAGCTCTAGTTTCAATTCTGGTGGTCTGTTCTGTAGACCGCCAACAGACATACAAACTTTCTCTTTTATTATTAGTAGAGATGACATTGAGATAAGTTCAGACCCTACAACAACATTCATCACGGAGGCAGGGAAAGTAGACACTGGCTCCGAGTAGTCCCAGCCTCGGCATTTACCTAAGACCAAAAGAACATCACCCCCCCCCTGCCTAAGCATCCGGGTAAACAACTGAAAGACCGGCCGCCGCAACAGATAATCGGGCACTGTGGTTCCTGCATAATAGCCCCCATTACGAGCGGCTCATGCAGCAACCCCGCGTTTTACAGGGGTACGATCCGTCTTTGGAAGTGGGTCCAAAGAGCCACACCACCATTATTGTGCCATCGGGTTGACGAAAGCCTGCTTACTTATGCGACAGCCTCTCCTCCGCGAACTCACGGTGTCCCCCCGATGGGGCGGCAGGCCAGAGCAGAAGGCAAACATAGAATCGTGAATTCTCTTGATGTGCAAAGCGCGTTCAGCCGGATGTGGTAACCAAAGGTTCTTCGAGCTCTCAAGGATCTAGAATGCCCAGCGAACATCTTCAAACTGGTCTCGAGCTTCCTTGATGATAGACAGGTTTTCATCAATTATGATGGCTGCCGCACAATCAAGAACTACTCTGTCGGATGCCCTCAAAGATCTAATTCAGGCCCATTGTACCGGCTGCTTATTGCAAACGAAACCCTCAATCTACAATTTGAAGAAGGCGTGAGACTCCTGGCGTGTGCTGATGATTTGTACCTATTCATCAAGGCCACGGGTAAGCATACCATTCAAGAACGAGCAACCAGAGGCCTGGAGCAACTGGATCTATGGGGAAAAGGGGTTAAGATCTCCTTTGCGCACCAGAAAACAAAACATATCCAGTTTGGGAAGAAGGGAAAGTACAAGCACCCTCCATACTGCAGATTCGCTGGTAACCCCATCAAACTAGAAAGAAGAATGAAAATGCTGGGGGTCATCCTAGATGACGGGCTAAACGGGATGCCTCACATTAATTACGTACGTGATAAAGTTCAGAACATCTTGAACAGATTGACAATAGCGAAGCACCAACGAGGACTATCGGGCAAGGTGGTAAAGCTATTGTACAAAAGAGCCCTTGAGCGCATCCTGGTTTACGCCGCCCCAGCATGGTGGACTGGAACGGCACGACAGATCCAACGGGTTAGCATCCAGCATCCAGCGTCAAATGCTTCTGACCATTTCAGGGGCATTCAGGACAACATCCACAAAAGCTCTGCAAATCTTCTGCGGTATGGAGCCCATAGATCTGGTTCTCGACATGGAGGTGGCCTGGTTCAAGATCAGCAAGCTAAAAGAGGATGTCTCACCCTTTGGAAATGTGATTGAGGGTTCAAGATGGAAACTTATGTGCAAGAATGGCATCACCCTGGAAACTTGACACCAGTGCAGTGGGACGATCTCTCCCCGTCCTCATCATTAGAGATTTACACTGACGGATCTAAAATGCAGGACAAAGTTGGTGCGGCATTTTGCATCTATGGCCCACAGCTGACGGAGGAACATCAGTACCGGCTCAGTGATCACTGTTCCGTCTTCCAGGCGGAAACGGTGGCGTTACAGAAAGCACTTACCTGGAAGAGGGAACACTTCCCAGAAGACCATTGCAACATCTATTCGGACAGTATGAGCGTACTGATGGCCCTCCAGAACTACCAACTTAAAAATAATGCCATTCAGGCAACAAGGCAGTTGCTAGATGGTTCCGTCTCCCTGCACTGGGTCAAGGCCCACATCGGAGTTGCAGGAAATGAAGCCGCAGATCGTGCAGCGAAGGAAGCGACACAGAAAGAGGAGGTCGATGTGCACCTGGGAATCCCGGAGAGGACACTAAAAAGAACGTTGAAAAACGAACTACTGACTCAATGGCAAAGAGATTGGGATTCCAGAGAGGAGGGCGTCAAAGGCCTCTTCACAAGAAATCTCTTTTCGAAAGCTTCTCGTACCAGGTGCATATCGAACCCCTATGACATCCAGGTGGCCACAAACCACGGTCTGTGTCCGCAATATCTCAGGAAATTCAACCTTCGTGACTGCAGCTGCCGATGTGGGGAGAATTCTGAAGATAATGTGCTCCATTTAGTGACAAGGTGTCCAATCCTCTCTCACCTCAGACAATTCATAAAAAGAGACACTACATCGTCGCAGATATTAATGCAACCCCATCTAAGACGAGAGATGCGGAAAATATTGCACTTCGTCCATCAGAATGAAAGTGTGATTTTTCAACTGAACACTTAACTTTCCTGTCTCTCGAACTTTAGTTGTTGCACAGTGTGCCAGGAATGCTACCAAAAGTTGTAAATATTGTAAATAATTTTCCAATTTTATTTGTCCTATCTGTGAACTATACATATGTTAGTTAACCACAAGAATGTAAAATTACTCAAGAATTGTAAACTTCCTCTGTAAATATGCATATCATTGTAATGGAAATCATGTACTCGTCAAAATCAACTGTGCCACATGATGTAAAACGTTTTCGGATGGAGCCACAAGCGGCTCCTTGCCTGACACCAGCACAGTTGAGGGCACAAAGGCCTGTAACTTTTTATTTTTTTCCTTATTATTTGAATAAAGTTTAGTGTTGACGGAGCGACAAACGGAAGGCAGAAAGGTGAGTCTTTTCAGCTCTTTCGGTTGGCGGAGGCCCTGCTACTTGTGTCAGCCAGACCTCATGCAGACCAGGTCCAAGGTTTATTTGTTTTTTTTTTAAATTTTTGTGTTGCGGTACTCATTTTTTATTTTTTCTCTTTCCCTTCGCATCCAGCACATGTGTTCAAAATTTTTACCTGTAGTCACGCAGGTACATTAAATTCTAAATTTAGCTCTTGTGACATAGTTAGTCTTTCACCGGCGTAACGCCATCAAGGCACACGCCATAGAATTATCAGACTTACCTTAGTGCAAGTTGAAGTCTTTCACTTGATTGTAACAGAACTAACCAGTTAGGTCGTTTGGTGGTCAGCATATGATTTTTTTTTCGCTGCAATAATACAAAACACATAACGTGATCGCCACCATTTGCTATCAGTGGCTTAGAAAGGGTAAATGGCACACCACTGAGTGGCCATCAGACAGAACAGTAAACAGTGGCGTAGAGAAGGTAAGTGGCATCTGGGGCATAACATAATTATTTCGCCCCCAACCATCATCAGTGTTTTAACAACGGTAAATGGCGCCCGGCGTTATTTTTTTCGCCCCTTCGTCGTATTTGACTTTAAAAACTGGCATAAACGCACAAGTGTCTTCTCTCAATGGCGCCCCAAAGACTAGTGCCTGGTGCATACATGCCTCTCTTGCCCCGGGTCTCTACGCCACTGACAATAAATAATGCCATCGAATAAGTTGATCATCAAGGCGGCTGGTCAATAAATAAATGCATATTTCTAAGAAAATGTAAAAAATTACCATTAATAATAATTTTACAGAACTCGAATATTATAAAAGGTAAAAAAATGCGAATTAAAATAAAAATAATAATTTGTATAAATATATTTTTATTTTTGGAAAAAAATCAACTAATGATAAAATATCACAATTTCACTTAAAATCCAGACCGTAAACAACACAAAACAATAGCCTTTCAGAAACTAAATACATAATTATTTGTTGAATAACAGTTATTTCAATCATCTTTTAAATTTAAGATTGGATGGAAATAATTGTCAGAATTGAAAGTTTCATTTAAAAGCAGGATATCTTGCATAAAGGTATAGTGAAATTTTCAATTTCATTTGTTGTTGCTTTTCCCACATAAGTTTGGTTTTTATTCCTTTTAATAAGAGATCTATAAAATTTCAATGTTTAATTTTCCATTCTAGATTAATTGAAAATAACACCGTGTCAGTAAGAAAAGTGTATTTATTTACCGAGACAAAAATGTGTAACTTCTATCGTTATTGAATAAACTCATGATTTTGATAACTCTAAATATAAAGGTTTTTTCGGAAGCATACTATTTGGGAATTTATATCTTATAATATATTAAAGTGCTTCTATTGACTTTCTATAATTTTATTTATGAATTTAAAAATAAGCATCAAATAAAATAAATATTTGCAATATTTACATGAATTGATACTGTTAGATTGCAAAAATGCAATTACATCATTTTTCGGCTTTACCAGTACTTTTAAATAATTTATATTTTCGCCACTGAAGTTTCTTTCTTATCTTGTGGCAATCTTTTAAATTCTCAACGGATTTTTTTACAGTTTTATTAAAAATCTCAATTTATCATTTTTATTTTTGTAGCAATCAACTTAATTATTAACTGCTTTAACTTTTTATGTAATTTCGTCTAATGTTTCAATGTTTATTAAATTGTAATTCACTTTTATTTCACGGAACTATATGCTCGCCATTTTTAACGGCGGAAGCTTTTGTATGAAAACTGGTCCGAGTTTCTCCTGGCTGGAGTGTTTCTTTTATCTAGTGCATATTGCTTTTTAAAGTACTGAACATAACGGTCACACCCTGGAGGTTTCGAGTCCGATAATTTTCATTATTCGGTTCTCGTCCTCTCAGACGTGTAGACGGGCAAAAAATAATTCTGCTGAATGATGTGGTGGAAAATGAGAAAGATGGCCAACAAAATCGGCGTTTAAAATATATTTTGAAAAACGACGGACTGCTGATGCATGGTGCTAACCGACGATACGATGTTCTGGATACAGAAAAACGGCGTGTCTGTGAAATGAAGAGTGAAAAATGAGATAGTGTGAAACATCAAGATGGTGATCAGCGATTTTTTTAAAGTTGAGTTCATTGAACCAATATTCAACTGAATGACAGTAAAATACTGCAATTTCGACAAATAGTTCAAAATTGTTTCTTGTCACACCAACTTGCTCAGCACAGCAGCAGCAAAAAGTTTTGTTGGTAATGTGAGTTTTGGCTCAGTTATGATACGATAATGCATAATCGCGATAGAGCTCTCTAAGTCTCTTATTTTCTTAGTATCTTTTGCAATTTTAAAGTCTGCAGCTTTAAATAATTCAAACTTGTTTTGTTTTTATATGTAATGTTCTTTTGTTGTGGTTTTATTTTATGTTGTGTGCATCACAGAAATCTCTGTATGCAAGTGTATTTTTGTACTCCAATAATCTAGAATATTATTAATTTAGAGTTGGCAGGTAAATGTTTAAATATGTAAATAAAAAAAAAATTGAACCAAAAACTTGATCGCTTTTATCTTTCAATTAGTGTCACAAATGCAATGTAATTTTGTTTTCAGCAATTTCCTCCACTATAGGTTAATGTTCTTCTAGGTTGTCTAGAAAAGATGGGTAATCACTTAAGTGAAAGTTAAAATTGTATTATTTATTGATGTTCATTCTTTAGCACCAATTGATCTTTCATAATTGAATATATTATACCGGTTAAGTCAAAATGAATATAGCGATTACAAACGGCTATAACTATTTAACGGACAAGAATTTATCGATAAGATTAACACAAAATGTAGACGGAACTTCACAATTTCTTTACGTAAGGTGCAGTGAAGCGGAAGCCTACGCATGCGCGAGTTGAAACTTCGCAACGACAAGAAACCTGTTCATTCCGGGCGTCTCATTAGTAAAAATGGCGAGTCCCGTGCAGAAAGCATTCTGCATGTTAGAATTTAACAAATGTCATTCTGTTATCACAGTGCAGAGAAGATTTCGTCAGCGTTACAATCAAGAACCTCCAAATGCGAACAACATACGCAGATGGCATCGGATGTTTGAAGAAACAGGATGTCTGTGCAAAGGGAAAACTAGCGGAGGGCCACGTGTTTCAGCGGAAAACGTTGAAAGAATTCGCCGCACGTATGAACGAAGCCTACGGAAATCGACGTACGAAGGCAGTAGGGAGTTACAAATGCCACAAAAAACCATAGACTAAGGTAACTACTACCATAGACTATCGCAAGTCTATGCAAAAAACGGTATGGAGTGTTCTCAGAAAGAGGCTGAAACCAGTGGCGGACTGGGTCTGAAAATAGCGGTTGCCAGCAGTCAATAGGGGCCCACTCATATCAAAAATGTTTTTTCTCTATATAATTTTTAAAATTTTATTTATTATAAATATAATCAATTAAAAACAATAAATGGACATGATATACTATATAACTTATTACATATTGTTATTATCTAAAAAACTGTTATATATACTAGTAGTTCTGTGAACAGTAGACCTCGGCCTTCCCCCCCCCAAAAAAAAAA
>BGPR01041850.1:0-13480 GCA_013235015.1 Araneus ventricosus | reverse complement strand
TACGCGAGGTGCATGTCCGCCAGTTCAACGTTTGAATACTCATCCTAGTGCCTAGGAAACTTTCCTCGTACAATCGCAGAGTGGCAGGTCCGGCGTTGCAGTCCGCAGCCCCATACGGGAGGTGCATGTCAGCCAGTTCAACATTTGAATATTCATCCTACTGCCTTGGAACCGGTTCGCAAATGCTGAATTCCAGCGTGATCGCTGTTCAAGCGTCCTTCCGCATGACGAAGAAATTTCGGACCCTGCAATGCCATGTGATTCCGATTCTTTTTTGTGGCCTCTACAACATTGCAAGTGTGTCTCTCTGGTAGCGAATCAACCTGTAGAGGAAATGTAGAGGAGAGATACAGAGATTTTGTCATTGCAGTCTGCTTCGATTACATGCAATAAATAAAATCAACGTTTTCACAAAAGCTCATAAACCCGAATTTCATTTTCATATGTCATCTCACATATTTATTTCTGTTCCTAAAAATCTGAATGTTTTAAATAATTAATATTGTTCAATTAACTTTTCTTAAACGTATTTTGTAGTCATTTTTATTTTTTAGAAAATATTTAAAGCTGTAACATTTCCTAAAACTTTCTTAATAACAATCTAATAGGTTCAATTGGTGTCTTAGTTTCTTCCTACATAAACAAATAAGCTTTTGTTCCGATAACATAAGATTTTTAACGATTGAGATTAGTTAACCAACATGAAAAAAGTTTATGTTAATAATTAGAAATTTTCAGATGATTTCTTATAAATTAATTTATTTTATTTTAAGAATATATCTCATTTTCTGTACCTGACTAAATTGTTATAATTATGTAATGAAATATCTTCTTAAATATTTTTAATACTTAGCTTTTTTATTTCTTTGTGTTTCATCAGTAATAGCAAATGTTCCTCAAATATTAGGTGTACCGATTAATAATGAGGATTTTCTTCCTTGGGTGACGTGTCGTAGATGCGCAGTTGATGTATCGCATGCCATATGATGATACTGAGAACACGCTTAACAACCGCAGACGTTAAATGTCCAAAACGTTTGCACAGGATGACATTCGGTCGTGCCAAAAAAATAATGATACTTCATCACTTTTTGTGAAGAAAAGTGCAGCTGAACGTTACCGCATACTGCAGGATACGTGAGGCGAACATGCAGTATCGCAAGATACTTGTGAATGCTGTTTTAAACAGTTTAGGAAACGGCTATGGGAAGAATCCAATCCTTTGTATTTGGTGGGATCTAGAGGGTGTGGTGCATCATGATCTTCTGAAATCCAATGAAACCGTAAATAGTTCTCGCTACCAACAATAAATCGTCAATTCGTACCACACACTGATCGTCAAACGACTCCATTGGGCCAGCCCATGCGACAAGGTAACTTTGCTGCACGACAACGCATAACCACATACGTGCAAACCAGTAAAGAACACGTTAAAAAATGTTGCCTGGAGAGTATTACCCCACCAGCTGCATTCGCCAGACATTTACGCCGTCCTATTTTCACTTGTTCCGGCGATGGTCAGCTGTACTTCCGAGTATGTGGTCCGATTGATGACTGATTTGATTCCAAAAAGCAAAGTATGATTGGGACGATATCCACCAGTTACTTGGGGAAAATTTGTACCTAGCAATGGCCATTACTTTGAATAAACACTGCTAATGTTTCTATTCCATTTCTCGTTTTCTCTTTGAATCCACCTTCGGCATTTTTAACCGGTACTCCTAGAAGAGACTACATATGATAATTTTGGCTTGTACTTGAGGAAAAAAACATATTTGAATAAGATTCACTAATCTGTTCGAGAATTTTCCTAAAAATGCATTAATTTCCTTAAAAGTCTTTTTAAGGAAACCGAAATTTTTCTTTTAATTTACAATTTACTTAAAATGTTATGTAAGTTAGTGACTCACCTTAGCGATTGTTTTCTTTGCAAGACGATTTTAGCATTATTTTTCCTGTTATATTTTAGCAATTAAAACAAAGAATATTTTCAATTTTTTGTATTATTTCATTTTTAACCTTCTGTTCCTCAATAGATTCGCTCCGAACTTTTGCAACCAAAACTAGTACATACGAGTCTATTCTGGTACCCCCGGGTGGGGGGGGAGACGTCACTTTTCCCCTTGTTAACGTGCGGAAAATGTGCCCCCCCCCCCCCCAACGGGGGGTACCAGAATAGACCCGATAGTAACACTGATGGGAATATGGTGTGTGCCAACTTTGGCGTTACACCGGCGTAAGCTCATCAAGAGAAAAATTTTGAATTTGGAAAATTGTCCCCCGACAATGGCGGGGGGCTTAACTTTGAAAATATGTGCTGGGTGCTGAACTGTCTAGTGCTGGAAAGGAAAACTAAAATTAAGGGTTCTATTCTGGTACCCCCGGTTGGATTGGGTTGGGTTCCGCACGTTAACAACGGAACCCGACCCAACTCCCAACCCAACTGGGGGTACCAGAATAGAACCCTAAGCCAAATGAGAGGGAGGGATGATGCAGTGGTATGAGTGGCGCCAGCCGCAAAACCTGAAACAACAGAAAGATCTAAAAACACTCACCTTGGCTGTAGAGCATCAGTTCCACCGGCACGCTTCAACTTTATTGAACAAATAATAATAAAAAAAGTTACAGGCGGTTACAGGGCCTGGCCAGACAGATGGCTTTTGGCAGTATCAGGTGAATCTGGATTTTGTGTATACAGGCTTGTTGACAGGATTTCTTTACAGATAGAGCACATTTTATATACAATATTTACATTTAAAGACATTTTGCAAGAGTATGACAGGGCTAGAGCTAGGCATGGCGGGAGGGATCTGGCTTGATACATTGCAGACACTGCTTTTGACCTGTCGAGAAGGAATAACATGAAGGGAAAAACAACAAGACAATTATAAAAAGAATGCAATGAAATATGTACAGTTATTTACAGATAGGCACTTTGGAGAAATGAGGCAGGAACCTGTTCGATAGTTTGATAGAACCTCAGGTCTCGCTGCTAGTGTTCGTGTGACCTGGGTCTAACACTTCTTCCAGATTAATATCTAAAATATCCTGTTGGTGATGGTACAGTGTGCATAATATTGTTTTGATTTCGTGGACTGCTTTTTTTTGGACAGGAGCTGAGCTATTGAGTCACTTGGCCTGATGGAGTGTCTTAGGTGACCAAGTAGAGCGCACCTGAGGATTAGTACATAGTAAGGTAGTCTGTCATCAAATGTTGTCATTAGCGTCAAAAATTACACAACCAGAGACAAAACATACATAGAAAGTCAGTAGATTAAACGCCATGGATGAACAGAAGCATAGTGATCCATGAGATTACGAAGCTGAGATTTCTGTGGACCCGAAATACTTTTAAAGAGATTAAAACGATGATTTAGGCTCGTGCCCTATCTCCACTGTCTCTTGGACTTTTGCTTCTGAGGACGCATGAAGAAAGTTACATGTGTGACACATCTGGACTCACTCGTTATGTAACCATAAGAATCTGTACTTCTGCGATCAAATTCAACATGACACAAGGGGTCTTCGAAAAGATGCTAAACTCCTTCCTTCGCTGGTATGGGCCTGTTTCAGAAGTTTCTTTAACCCTTTGCGGACAGGTAATTTCTTAGAACACTCAGATCAGGTTGGCGCGTTTTTCCCACCTCCACGCTTATTTAATTATACACAACTTTATTTTTTATGTTATAATAAGATTAGATGTGGAATGGATGGATGACACAAACATTTCTGTTCGGGTTTGAATCTCTATATTCTTCGTGAACTGGATTGTTCTCTACGTCAGTCTCAGAATCAATTTCTTGGTTGTTATACTGTCACTTCTCCATCAAGATATAATGCATCAGATTCACCCTCAGCTTGTGTCTCCTTGCTTAATTCTTACAAAACAACCGAATATTGTTCTGTAAGGACAATTTCTCGCCGTTTCTTGATAGCCAGGTTGGGTTCTGGAGGGCGTTTCATACACCTTTAAGCACAATCAGAACCAAACTGACTGATTCATTGCCAGTGAAGACTATCGGGGCAAGTAGGAGGAATGTTAATACGAGGTTAGGCGGGTGGCGAGCTCCCTACTTTCAATAGTTTTTATTCAGCATATGGTAAATATCTACTGGGCACTCTATACGCCATACCTGCCCGCAAAGGATTAAGTACTTTTATGATGCGAATGGCATAGTGCCGTGTATTCCTTCCTTCTGCCTAAAAAAGGATAAAAGTGGACGAGTGATATATTTTCCTACCACTTTGACAGGACTGCGATAATGTTGCGTATGGAAGTTCATTTCTGCTGAAAACATTTTGTAATATATATATATATATATATATGTGTATGTAGTATGGGAGCCTAGGTCCCGTGTGTGGTGATACGAAGTCAGAAGAAAGGCACGTTTTTCTATTTTAGGAATTTAATGATGACGACACACAAATTTAAATCGAAAAAGATATAGTGTAAGAGTTAGGAGGGCGGCCACTGCCCTGTACATCAAGTCATGTTAAGTCATCGAATGCAGTTTTGGCGTTGTGTCGTTCGCCATTACTCAACAATGTCTCTCACTAACAAAAGCAAGATCATGTGACGTGACATCAGCTGGTAGAGAAAATGTACGAGCGCCTCCTGGCGGGATACTACAGCTATACATATATATACGTTAGAAAATAAATTCAGACAGCTTTGATATCTTTAAACTGGTTTAGACTACGAGCTGTCTTCTAAGCCAGGCTTTGTTGCGAGCTCTATAAAGACGTTGAAATAACGAATTACCAACAGTATTCACAGAACCTAAACCGAGGATTTCGTTTTCTCTTCGAGGCGATTTTGTTTCGACCAAATGACCAGCCTAAAAGGGTGTTTCTTCTGCAGATTTAGGACATTGTTAGCATTTTACTGCTTCATAAAACAGGCTTTGCGATGCAATTTTTCACTATTTTTCTTTAATTTGTTACATTACAGATATAAGGAGGATTCAGAGTAAAAGTGATCCGAGTTCATGAGATTCAGTTCTTGGAAACAGATCTCAAATTTGATTAGATGCTTTTAAAATAATAATTTGGTCCAGACTGTTGGTATGGGAAATTGTCTACATTTGTTTCAATTAACATTTTTAATATGCTAGATTATGTACATATATGGAGCTAGCTGCTAGCTTCCAGCACTTTTTATTCCCTCTCGCGTCTGTCGTCTCCTGTTTTCATCATAATTTCGGCAGAGAGGGTAAATTATTTTACTCACTCTAGTTTCTTTTGGATTTTTTGCCTCTTGATTTTTCAAAATGTTTCTCGTTCTGTGGTTGGACAGAATTCAGGCCACAAAGGGTATACTTTTGATTTATAATCTTACCCTTGACAGAAAATTTTAGAACTCCTATGGCGAGTGGTCTTCGAGAAAGTTCGTCATTCGAGTTCTTATCCATTCCTTCCATTTTGATTAATCTCTTTTACATTTTAAATTCTATTTTATGTGTTTTAAATATTAATTGTTGTAATTTTTTGTTGATGCAATCACTTGATGCTGTTGCGTTGAGCACGCAAAAAGGTGTATTGTTATCGTTTTTGTTTAAATCTTCTGTTTCTTTTATTTATACTTTTCTTACCTTTTAATTTATATTTCTATTATTTGTTTCTGTATTATATTAGAAATAGCTGCATTTGCGCCATTCTATACAATACAAAGAGTTTTTAATTAAGTTTTAATTAATTTTTGACTAATTAATTTATAGTTAATATCTTTGTTAATATTTGTTAATTATAACTTTTAAAATAACGGTAGACTTTTATTTTTTGATACTGGCTGGTAGATGCAAATTGAACTATGGATTTGAATCATTATTGCACAGAAAATATATTTCTACACTACCATGGCGGTGATAACGAAAAAAAATGGGCATAACACAGATTTTGTTCACTTTAAACATTAGTGAATCCGGTGGTTCCGCTAAGGGGACATGACTTGCATCCGTGCTTTACCATCAAAACGCAAATGATATAATTTTTTATTCAAAGAATTTAAACACCATTTTACTGAGATCGTTACGACTGATTTTGGCTTCTAATGAAAGTAATTACATATTCTTTTAAGGAATTAAATCTGCGAATGTGAAATGTAAAATAAAATAAGCATCTCATTAGTTTCTGGGGGCTAAAGTTTAACTCCGAAATCTCCACAAAATATTGATATATAGTCCAAATGTAGCAAAATTTGCTGACTTATTTTGTATGCTTCCATAATGAAGAGATTTTCTGAGATCAGAAAAATCTTTCTTTGAACTCACATTTTAAACAAATAAGTTCCGTTTTTTACATCCATATAGCATCTTGTTTCTTTTATTGTGGTCCTATAGAAGCTACGATTGCACTTACTCAGTACAGAAAGTTTTCAATAAAAACACAGCTTCAAAATTTAAAAGCTGATTTCAACTTTTAGACTACGGAAAACATCATAAATAATCTTTTAAGTCATCAAAAGTATTGCCTAACCCAATAATTAAAAATAAAAGATTTTTTTTTGAAATGCTATAAGAGAAGCATTCTCCGCAAGGAACGAAGGAAAATCACAAACATTCTCCTTTCAAAACAGTAAATGCTTTTAAGCAAATGATTGAAATGTTTAGACGCAAATCCTTTTCTCTGCTGCTTTCAAATGATCCCTGTAAAGCATTACGCGAAATCCTTTTAATGCCCGCTGAAATCGAGCCCACTCCCTAATCCGACAAGTGCACCTTTGTGTAGAGATGCATTAGAGAGTTGACTTTCTTTCTCTCAAAAGAAGTGATGGCGTTTCGCATTTTCTTTTCCTTAAAACGGATTTTTTTCTGGTTCTATTCTTTCCTGTATACCTATTACAAGTCGTCTTAAAAGCTTTTACCTTCTACCTCAAGACACGTATGCTCTTGGAAAAAGAGGCATTTTTTCCTTTTTGTTGACTTCGTAATAGCCCCGTCCAACTGCGAGTGCGACGTTAGCATTAATTTCGATTTTTCAGTTATAAATTATTAGGACATGGTTTCTCTAACTTCTGGTGGATTTGTAAGAGCTTATCACTTTACATTTATCTTCGAGTGCATGGAATATTGAAATTATTCATTAATCTGAAAGGCTTTATTGTTTCATTTCTTAGAATAATTACCCGCATTTTTGGATGAAAATTACGATTTCGAAACGGCACCTGAGCTTCATCCATTCTAAAACCACAGTCGAACCGCGATATAGCGAACCCGGGATATAACGAACCCTCGGTTACAGCGAACCTTTTACATGGTCCCAACTGAAGCCCTATGTTAATAATGTATTTTCATACGTTTCCAACGAACAGCAAACGCTAGAGACTCGGTTATAGCGAACTGAAAATTTCTAAAACTTCAAACTTTTCACTTGCCCAAAGGGACATTCTTTACTAATTGTGCTCAAGTCAACCCAATTTCTACAAGAGTTACCCCTTTTACATGAAATACTCTAGTCCAGAGACCACATTCCTGGCTTATTATACCTTTGTTAGAGCCGCTGCTAACTCTATAAGTGAGACAAAGGAACAACAGGCAAGGCTCTTTACAGTTTCTATCTCCCCTCCTCCCCTCCGGTGTACACCTGGCCTGGTGTCAACTAAGGAAGGGGGGGACTTTCTGGTCAGACGACCTAGGAGCAATCACGTGTTTTCTCTGCAATTTTAGTTTAATTGCTTGTCATTCTGTGAACTTTGCAGTGACCATGGCTAACGTTGGCAAGCGAATTATTTAATACTTTATTTGTCCCTAATTACTAATGAAAATATTATGTTATTAAAAAGTTTATTATAGAAGTAGTATCTTAGCATGTTAGGACATTTTATTTATTTATTTATTTTTTTGCAAATACGGATACAGCGAACCTTGATTAAAACGAACTTCTGAGTCGGTCCGTTGAGGGTTCGTTATAACGGGGTTTGACTATATCCCCATTCTACCAGTGAAATGACACCTGACCTCGAAAAATTCAGCATTAGACAGGATAGCTTTCAAGGCAGACCTTCTTTGGTGTTGGGTCTCACCATTTCGATCTTGACTTCGATCTCAAGACAAAAGAACCCTGCCATTACAGGTTGGAAGGTTTCATTAAATGACCGCAAAAGATATTTTAATACCAGAATTAAAAATACATGTGTATATTATGTCAGAAGTATGGGCACTTTCAAATTTCACGAAGACAGCTGAAACGGAGCACAATTATAAATTCAGGATAGATGTTTTCCCAACATCTCAGGAAGTAGACCAGACTTCAAATAAAAGCCATTAGATAAGATATTGCATGGAAGCAAACAAACATTGAAAAGTCAGTACAGATGTTTATGCTTTAGATAACGTATAAAATCAGACTGTAAGACTCTTTAAACATATACTCTTAATTTTCATTTGCGTTTGAGATTTGTATTCTCTTTTGGAGTTTCATTTTCTTGCCTTCTCTGAATCCTAATAGATGTAGCCATCTCGTATGATGTAATGCAGTAAGAGTCGGGATAATACTATGCAAAGAGTGAATAATATTTAATGACTGATTATTTGCCCACGGAAATGAAAGTTATGATCATAAATAGTACTGCATCTTCTTCAAACTTTTACACAGATCTTCGTTACAGAATATATACCGTGTGTAATATCTCATATGATGTAATTCAATACAGCATACATACACATTGACAGTCGATCCCGCGCAAGCGCGTGATTTGACGTCATCGCAAAGGAGCCGATCACCGCTGGCGCGGGAAACGCTACGTTTCAATATTTATTCTCCGGTTATGTTTTGGATATATTTGCTGGTATTGGCTTGGAATGAAGGAGAGGAACTGGTTGTAAATGTATGTGGTTTCGAGTTTTTTACTTTCAGAAAATATAACATAAGTTGTTTTTTCAATTCCTAATATTAGCTCACACTCTCCCTATATATATTTATTTACATATCTTGTTCAAATTTTCAATCGTTAATAAAGTACTTTCTATTCATCCACTCAAGTTCAAATACATTTTTTCAAACTTGTAGTGGATGACACTTGATGTTAATACAGTTTTTTTCAAATATTAATTCATTAATTAAATTGAATTAATAAATTTTATTTATTAGAGCCACGCACATGCTATGATCATGGTGTAGGGATAAGAAATGCGGAACGGGACTCGGTGGCGCAACGGTAGCGCATCTGACTCCAGATCAGAAGGCTGCGAGTTCAAATCACGTCAGGGTCAAGAGATTTACTCAACACATCTCATTTTTGCACTTAATTTATATTCTGAAAACTGTCTCTTGTTGGCAATTGCATCCAAAAATGTTTAGTTCCCCGTTTGAATGGATAAACTTAGGTCTATTTTTGTTCAATTCCTACTATTTGTTCACACTCTCCCTATATACATTTATATATCTTGTTCAAATTTTCAATCGTTAATAAAATACTTTTCATTCATCCACTCAAGTTCAAATACATTTTTTAAAACTTGTAGTGGATGACACTTGATGTTAATGCAGTTTTTCAAATATTAATTCATTAATTAAATTTAATTAATTAATTTTATATGGGAGAAAAAATTCTCAAATGAAATTTTTCTTTGTTGACCTAAGTAGGAATTGACTTAAATTTTTTTTATATTACTTGTTTTCTTATAGTAAAGGTGTCGTAGTGTAAAGTACACAGAAGAAATCGCGCTAGATGATGCAATAAAGTTTGTGAAGGAAAGCCTTCTAAATATTTATCATTTTATAATGCATTTTTCTGCAAGTGAATGTGACATAAAATAATCAACAAATAAGTTAAATAACTAATACTGGGTCTGAAGTAAAAATAAAATAAAATAAAAAACAAAAATCAATCGATAGGGCAGAACAACGTCAGTCGATTAGAACAGATTGTTGGTCTCATACAAGCTAGACAAAATGCTTTCCGAACGAAGCAAATATTCCAAACATAGCGTAAAATAATGGCGTGTTCAAAAAGTTATGCAGAGAAAGGAATGCTAAGGAACAATGTAACCTCCTTTTTAAATAAATATTCTACAAAAAATTATGCAAAAATATTTGCAATACGGTTGGCGAAATTTTAATTTCTTCTATTCCTTTCTCCGCTTTTGAGTTCAACAGATTGGCGTTGAAAATAGTGTATTGCAGGTACTGTGAAATGTATGCAAACTGCGTTTTCATTTTCCCAAGGTATACAGAAATGAGATTTCAAAAATACAAAAGGCAAATCTGTTTCTATTTCTTGTTTTTATCTATATGTATTTAAAGATTTTAATTTATTCTTTCTTGACTAATATTATTTAAACGTTTAACTCCTGTTTCACCTTTTGGCATCATTTTCAGTCATGAATCTTGAGATAAACAAAAGAATTTAAAATCTAAGTCATACTCCTCATAATTCGAGTCAGAGATTATAGCTGAAAATAAATAAAATTTTTCGCAAGTGATTTCGGAATCACAAAGGAATGGAAATTCGAACCATCGGAGCAAATGTTTTGACCAATGAAGAATCGCCGAAAGCTCGCCACGTGACACAGGCAGGGCCGCTTGACAAATAGGAGCGCTCTAATTAAACCGGAGGAATCCTGCCTCAAGTGGAGCGAGAAGAAATGCCAGATATTTTGGGAGTTTGTTGGGAAACGTCAACTCGGACGGAGGAGCTATTGGAGGGATTATTGAAATTAAGGGAACGTCAAAGCAAGAAGGAAGATGCGATGAAAATGGAGAAAATATGCCAATAATAAAGCTGGGAGAAAGGAATTTGTCCGGTCCATTGAGCTCACTAAAAGGTGGAAGATTTCTCCAGTGTTAAAAATGCAGGTATTTTCCTTCACTGAAAAACGAGGTCAGAAGTAAGAAGAATGAAGGAGAGGCTCCTTAATTTGGGCATTATGTTCTTTAAACTCTAGTGAAGGTAAAAGCCAAGTGGTTATTAACGCTAACTATAGGAAAATTCTGTATATACACTCACTTCCAAAAGTTAAGCACAATTCTTAAGAAGGGAAGAATTTGGATTTGATATGAATACTATGGTTCGCAATCAGTTGCGGAGAATCGTGGGACATACTATCGTCGAATGTTTTTTGCTTATAACATGCAGAGTTTTCCACCAAATTGTGTGAAACTTACAGAAATCTTGGAAATATGTAAAAGAAGCATTGTATTAAAATGTGAATAAAAATATTTCAATATTACAGGAAATATAAGCATTTGTAGTAAATAATTTTTTACTACGCATGTGCGAAACGTAGCGTAATTTTTCTTTCATGTCTTTAGAGCCATAGATATAGGGCAACTTATATAAAAATTTCAGTTAAATATCATTAGTATTCATAACGATATCGGCATGGAACTTGAGGAATTTCGGTACATTCTCAGAGAAGCTAAAAAACCTTCAGCATTTTGTTTCTCTTGGAGAATAAAAGCAATTCAGCTCCTGCAATGCCTATAGCTTTATGAATTCTAATGGTAATGAACTGGAATTTTTATATAAGTTTCCCCATATCTCTGGCTCTAAAGATATGAAAGAAAAAGTACGCTACGTTTCGCACATGAGCAGTAAATAATTTTTTACTACAAATGCTTATATTTCCTGTAATATTGAAATGTTTGTATTCACATTTTAATACAATACTTCTTTTACATATTTCCAAGAATTCTGTAAGTTTCGAACAATTTGGTGGAAAACTCTGCATGTTATAAGCAAAAAACATGCGGGAAAATTTGGGTTTTTTTTAAGAAAACCTTTATATCTTCCCGAATATTTGTGCTGTGCTTACGAAAATGCATGTGAATATTATGCACATCAAACACAACTATTGATAAAAGTTGCATCTCGTTATCAGCTTTCTGTGAAATAAGATAGGTCAAACTCTATTTTCGCCTTCATCCCTTTCTGGTGGCCACCCTAATTGACCGAATCTTCTCTGTAAAATGTGAGTTAAGACCATAGTATGTCCCACGATTCTCCGCAACTGATTGCGAACCATACTTTTCATATTAAATTCAAATTTTTCCCATCTTAAGAATTGTGCTTAACTCTTGGAAGTGAGTGTATTATCTGGAATTTTAAGTTTACGGTTATCATACGGAATGTGAGTTAAAAATGAATGGTACAAAAAATATTTATTTCTTAAAATTATTTTTTAACAATCTGCCTTAAACAATAAATAAAAAGTGTCTTTATTGTTTAGTTTTAGATTTAAGCTCTCCTTTGGAACACGGCAATCATACAGTCTACAATCATACAAGCCTTCATAAAAATCATATGTCTTAATTTCTCTAGACAAGGCATGTACTCGCTCTAGACCAGGAAACATTTCCTCAGTTCTATGGGTCCTGTGTAGCACGTAAGATGATTTTTTTGTTCATATCCTTCTTTGTATTAAACATGCTTGATGTTTATAGCAATGTTTCGGGATTTTACGGATTAATTCTTACAAATTGCCATGATCCGTAATTTGTGGATGCGAGTGTTTAAATACTTTGGAATATCGTCTATAGAGAGTCCAGTTTTAAATTCGTTTGAGATTATCTGGGCAAAGAAGGTACGGGCTATTTACTCACGAGCAATATTACTCATGCATCCAACTGAGAAATGCCATCCGTAATGCTTGGCTAAATATATGATCTACATTAATATGCCTGTTTCGTCAATGGAACATCAAGATTTTAGATTAGGGATAACTTAAAACACAAACACATCATACATTTAACGTATAAATTGTTATATGATATTTAAAGTAAAACTGATTATCGTCTTAGTATAATTTGATACAATGTTCAATCAAACTTCTATGTTTAATGCTTTTTCAATTCCTACTATTAGTTCACACTTTCCCTATATATATTTATTTATATATCTTGTTCAAATTTTCAATCGTTAATAAAATACTTTTTATTCATCTTCTTAAGTTCAAATACATTTTTTAAACGTGTAGTGGATGGCACTTGTTGTTAATACAGTTTTTTCAAATATTAATTCATTATTTAAATTTAATTAATTAATTTTAGTTTCATATGGGAGAGAGCACATGTCGCCTTGAGTCGTTTGGTTCGAATTTTTCTCAATAGATGGAGCTAGGTTTGCCAGCTTCCAGACCTAATATCCTTTGTTTTCTGGTATGTTCACAAAGGCGTCATTTTTTCATGTATTTTTGTCAGAGTGTAATGTTGATTACTTTCTTTATCGCTTTTAAGCGTCTACATCCCTGACCTAAGTAGGAATTGACTTAGATTTTTTTTTATATTACTTGTTGTAATTCAAGCTGTCTCTCATGAAACACCAAACTTTAATTTTTGCTGTGACTTTAATAACTTGCTCTGCCTCTCAAGTTATTTATTCGAAACGTGACCGGGTAATATTTTGAACTCTCTGTACAATGAAAATAAAGTTGTATTCAATTATTCAATATAAATTAATTCAAAACTATGCAAGTGACTTTCAAAATAAAACGTGAATAGTTTTATTTTATATCAGTTCAAGCATGTAGTTTCATATAGGTTT
>BGPR01041849.1:0-13480 GCA_013235015.1 Araneus ventricosus | reverse complement strand
AAACCTATATGAAACTACATGCTTGAACTGATATAAAATAAAACTATTCACGTTTTATTTTGAATGTCACTTGCATAGTTTCAAATTAATTTATTTTGAATAATTGAATACAACTTTATTTTCATTGTACAGAGAGTTCAAAATATTACCCGGTCACGTTTCGAATAAATAACTTGAGAGGCAGAGCAAGTTATTAAAGTCACAGCAAAAATTAAAGTTTGGTGTTTCATGAGAGACAGCTTGAATTACAACAAGTAATATAAAAAAAAATCTAAGTCAATTCCTACTTAGGTCAGGGATGTAGACGCTTAAAAGCGATAAAGAAAGTAATCAACATTACACTCTGACAAAAATACATGAAAAAATGACGCCTTTGTGAACATACCAGAAAACAAAGGATATTAGGTCTGGAAGCTGGCAAACCTAGCTCCATCTATTGAGAAAAATTCGAACCAAACGACTCAAGGCGACATGTGCTCTCTCCCATATGAAACTAAAATTAATTAATTAAATTTAAATAATGAATTAATATTTGAAAAAACTGTATTAACAACAAGTGCCATCCACTACACGTTTAAAAAATGTATTTGAACTTAAGAAGATGAATAAAAAGTATTTTATTAACGATTGAAAATTTGAACAAGATATATAAATAAATATATATAGGGAAAGTGTGAACTAATAGTAGGAATTGAAAAAGCATTAAACATAGAAGTTTGATTGAACATTGTATCAAATTATACTAAGACGATAATCAGTTTTACTTTAAATATCATATAACAATTTATACGTTAAATGTATGATGTGTTTGTGTTTTAAGTTATCCCTAATCTAAAATCTTGATGTTCCATTGACGAAACAGGCATATTAATGTAGATCATATATTTAGCCAAGCATTACGGATGGCATTTCTCAGTTGGATGCATGAGTAATATTGCTCGTGAGTAAATAGCCCGTACCTTCTTTGCCCAGATAATCTCAAACGAATTTAAAACTGGACTCTCTATAGACGATATTCCAAAGTATTTAAACACTCGCATCCACAAATTACGGATCATGGCAATTTGTAAGAATTAATCCGTAAAATCCCGAAACATTGCTATAAACATCAAGCATGTTTAATACAAAGAAGGATATGAACAAAAAAATCATCTTACGTGCTACACAGGACCCATAGAACTGAGGAAATGTTTCCTGGTCTAGAGCGAGTACATGCCTTGTCTAGAGAAATTAAGACATATGATTTTTATGAAGGCTTGTATGATTGTAGACTGTATGATTGCCGTGTTCCAAAGGAGAGCTTAAATCTAAAACTAAACAATAAAGACACTTTTTATTTATTGTTTAAGGCAGATTGTTAAAAAATAATTTTAAGAAATAAATATTTTTTGTACCATTCATTTTTAACTCACATTCCGTGTGATAACCGTTGACTTAAAATTCCAGATAATACACTCACTTCCTAGAGTTAAGCACAATTCTTAAGATGGGAAAAATTTGAATTTAATACGAATACTATGGTTCGCAATCAGTTGCGGAGAATCGTGGGACATACTATGGTCTTAACTCACATTTTACAGAGAAGATTCGGTCAATTAGGGTGGCCACCAGAAAGGGATGAAGGCGAAAATAGAGTTTGACCCATCTTATTTCACAGAAAGCTGATAACGAGATGTAACTTTTACCAATGGTTATGTTTGATGTGCATAATATTTACATGTATTTTCGTAAGCACAGCACAAATATTCGGGAAGATATAAAGGCTTTCTTAAAAAAAACCCAAATTTTCCCGCATGTTTTTTGCTTATAACATGCAGAGTTTTCCACCAAATTGTTCGAAACTTACAGAATTCTTGGCAATATGTAAAAGAAGCATTGTATTAAAATGTGAATACAAACATTTCAATATTACAGGAAATATAAGTATTTGTAGTAAACAATTGTTTACTGCTCATGTGCGAAACGTAGCGTACTTTTTCTTTCATATCTTTAGAGCCAGAGATATGGGGAAACTTATATAAAAATTCCAGTTCATTACCATTAGAATTCATAAAGCTATAGGCATTGCAGGAGCTGAATTGCTTTTATTCTCCAAGAGAAACAAAATGCTGAAGGTTTTTTAGCTTCTCTGAGAATGTACCGAAATTCCTCAAGTTCCATGCCGATATCGTTATGAATACTAATGATATTTAACTGAAATTTTTATATAAGTTGCCCTATATCTATGGCTCTAAAGACATGAAAGAAAAATTACGCTACGTTTCGCACATGCGTAGTAAAAAATTATTTACTACAAATGCTTATATTTCCTGTAATATTGAAATATTTTTATTCACATTTTAATACAATGCTTCTTTTACATATTTCCAAGATTTCTGTAAGTTTCACACAATTTGGTGGAAAACTCTGCATGTTATAAGCAAAAAACATTCGACGATAGTATGTCCCACGATTCTCCGCAACTGATTGCGAACCATAGTATTCATATCAAATCCAAATTCTTCCCTTCTTAAGAATTGTGCTTAACTTTTGGAAGTGAGTGTATATACAGAATTTTCCTATAGTTAGCGTTAATAACCACTTGGCTTTTACCTTCACTAGAGTTTAAAGAACATAATGCCCAAATTAAGGAGCCTCTCCTTCATTCTTCTTACTTCTGACCTCGTTTTTCAGTGAAGGAAAATACCTGCATTTTTAACACTGGAGAAATCTTCCACCTTTTAGTGAGCTCAATGGACCGGACAAATTCCTTTCTCCCAGCTTTATTATTGGCATATTTTCTCCATTTTCATCGCATCTTCCTTCTTGCTTTGACGTTCCCTTAATTTCAATAATCCCTCCAATAGCTCCTCCGTCCGAGTTGACGTTTCCCAACAAACTCCCAAAATATCTGGCATTTCTTCTCGCTCCACTTGAGGCAGGATTCCTCCGGTTTAATTAGAGCGCTCCTATTTGTCAAGCGGCCCTGCCTGTGTCACGTGGCGAGCTTTCGGCGATTCTTCATTGGTCAAAACATTTGCTCCGATGGTTCGAATTTCCATTCCTTTGTGATTCCGAAATCACTTGCGAAAAATTTTATTTATTTTCAGCTATAATCTCTGACTCGAATTATGAGGAGTATGACTTAGATTTTAAATTCTTTTGTTTATCTCAAGATTCATGACTGAAAATGATGCCAAAAGGTGAAACAGGAGTTAAACGTTTAAATAATATTAGTCAAGAAAGAATAAATTAAAATCTTTAAATACATATAGATAAAAACAAGAAATAGAAACAGATTTGCCTTTTGTATTTTTGAAATCTCATTTCTGTATACCTTGGGAAAATGAAAACGCAGTTTGCATACATTTCACAGTACCTGCAATACACTATTTTCAACGCCAATCTGTTGAACTCAAAAGCGGAGAAAGGAATAGAAGAAATTAAAATTTCGCCAACCGTATTGCAAATATTTTTGCATAATTTTTTGTAGAATATTTATTTAAAAAGGAGGTTACATTGTTCCTTAGCATTCCTTTCTCTGCATAACTTTTTGAACACGCCATTATTTTACGCTATGTTTGGAATATTTGCTTCGTTCGGAAAGCATTTTGTCTAGCTTGTATGAGACCAACAATCTGTTCTAATCGACTGACGTTGTTCTGCCCTATCGATTGATTTTTGTTTTTTATTTTATTTTATTTTTACTTCAGACCCAGTATTAGTTATTTAACTTATTTGTTGATTATTTTATGTCACATTCACTTGCAGAAAAATGCATTATAAAATGATAAATATTTAGAAGGCTTTCCTTCACAAACTTTATTGCATCATCTAGCGCGATTTCTTCTGTGTACTTTACACTACGACACCTTTACTATAAGAAAACAAGTAATATAAAAAAAATTTAAGTCAATTCCTACTTAGGTCAACAAAGAAAAATTTCATTTGAGAATTTTTTCTCCCATATAAAATTAATTAATTAAATTTAATTAATGAATTAATATTTGAAAAACTGCATTAACATCAAGTGTCATCCACTACAAGTTTTAAAAAATGTATTTGAACTTGAGTGGATGAATGAAAAGTATTTTATTAACGATTGAAAATTTGAACAAGATATATAAATGTATATAGGGAGAGTGTGAACAAATAGTAGGAATTGAACAAAAATAGACCTAAGTTTATCCATTCAAACGGGGAACTAAACATTTTTGGATGCAATTGCCAACAAGAGACAGTTTTCAGAATATAAATTAAGTGCAAAAATGAGATGTGTTGAGTAAATCTCTTGACCCTGACGTGATTTGAACTCGCAGCCTTCTGATCTGGAGTCAGATGCGCTACCGTTGCGCCACCGAGTCCCGTTCCGCATTTCTTATCCCTACACCATGATCATAGCATGTGCGTGGCTCTAATAAATAAAATTTATTAATTCAATTTAATTAATGAATTAATATTTGAAAAAAACTGTATTAACATCAAGTGTCATCCACTACAAGTTTGAAAAAATGTATTTGAACTTGAGTGGATGAATAGAAAGTACTTTATTAACGATTGAAAATTTGAACAAGATATGTAAATAAATATATATAGGGAGAGTGTGAGCTAATATTAGGAATTGAAAAAACAACTTATGTTATATTTTCTGAAAGTAAAAAACTCGAAACCACATACATTTACAACCAGTTCCTCTCCTTCATTCCAAGCCAATACCAGCAAATATATCCAAAACATAACCGGAGAATAAATATTGAAACGTAGCGTTTCCCGCGCCAGCGGTGATCGGCTCCTTTGCGATGACGTCAAATCACGCGCTTGCGCGGGATCGACTGTCAATGTGTATGTATGCTGTATTGAATTACATCATATGAGATATTACACACGGTATATATTCTGTAACGAAGATCTGTGTAAAAGTTTGAAGAAGATGCAGTACTATTTATGATCATAACTTTCATTTCCGTGGGCAAATAATCAGTCATTAAATATTATTCACTCTTTGCATAGTATTATCCCGACTCTTACTGCATTACATCATACGAGATGGCTACATCTATTAGGATTCAGAGAAGGCAAGAAAATGAAACTCCAAAAGAGAATACAAATCTCAAACGCAAATGAAAATTAAGAGTATATGTTTAAAGAGTCTTACAGTCTGATTTTATACGTTATCTAAAGCATAAACATCTGTACTGACTTTTCAATGTTTGTTTGCTTCCATGCAATATCTTATCTAATGGCTTTTATTTGAAGTCTGGTCTACTTCCTGAGATGTTGGGAAAACATCTATCCTGAATTTATAATTGTGCTCCGTTTCAGCTGTCTTCGTGAAATTTGAAAGTGCCCATACTTCTGACATAATATACACATGTATTTTTAATTCTGGTATTAAAATATCTTTTGCGGTCATTTAATGAAACCTTCCAACCTGTAATGGCAGGGTTCTTTTGTCTTGAGATCGAAGTCAAGATCGAAATGGTGAGACCCAACACCAAAGAAGGTCTGCCTTGAAAGCTATCCTGTCTAATGCTGAATTTTTCGAGGTCAGGTGTCATTTCACTGGTAGAATGGGGATATAGTCAAACCCCGTTATAACGAACCCTCAACGGACCGACTCAGAAGTTCGTTTTAATCAAGGTTCGCTGTATCCGTATTTGCAAAAAAATAAATAAATAAATAAAATGTCCTAACATGCTAAGATACTACTTCTATAATAAACTTTTTAATAACATAATATTTTCATTAGTAATTAGGGACAAATAAAGTATTAAATAATTCGCTTGCCAACGTTAGCCATGGTCACTGCAAAGTTCACAGAATGACAAGCAATTAAACTAAAATTGCAGAGAAAACACGTGATTGCTCCTAGGTCGTCTGACCAGAAAGTCCCCCCCTTCCTTAGTTGACACCAGGCCAGGTGTACACCGGAGGGGAGGAGGGGAGATAGAAACTGTAAAGAGCCTTGCCTGTTGTTCCTTTGTCTCACTTATAGAGTTAGCAGCGGCTCTAACAAAGGTATAATAAGCCAGGAATGTGGTCTCTGGACTAGAGTATTTCATGTAAAAGGGGTAACTCTTGTAGAAATTGGGTTGACTTGAGCACAATTAGTAAAGAATGTCCCTTTGGGCAAGTGAAAAGTTTGAAGTTTTAGAAATTTTCAGTTCGCTATAACCGAGTCTCTAGCGTTTGCTGTTCGTTGGAAACGTATGAAAATACATTATTAACATAGGGCTTCAGTTGGGACCATGTAAAAGGTTCGCTGTAACCGAGGGTTCGTTATATCCCGGGTTCGCTATATCGCGGTTCGACTGTGGTTTTAGAATGGATGAAGCTCAGGTGCCGTTTCGAAATCGTAATTTTCATCCAAAAATGCGGGTAATTATTCTAAGAAATGAAACAATAAAGCCTTTCAGATTAATGAATAATTTCAATATTCCATGCACTCGAAGATAAATGTAAAGTGATAAGCTCTTACAAATCCACCAGAAGTTAGAGAAACCATGTCCTAATAATTTATAACTGAAAAATCGAAATTAATGCTAACGTCGCACTCGCAGTTGGACGGGGCTATTACGAAGTCAACAAAAAGGAAAAAATGCCTCTTTTTCCAAGAGCATACGTGTCTTGAGGTAGAAGGTAAAAGCTTTTAAGACGACTTGTAATAGGTATACAGGAAAGAATAGAACCAGAAAAAAATCCGTTTTAAGGAAAAGAAAATGCGAAACGCCATCACTTCTTTTGAGAGAAAGAAAGTCAACTCTCTAATGCATCTCTACACAAAGGTGCACTTGTCGGATTAGGGAGTGGGCTCGATTTCAGCGGGCATTAAAAGGATTTCGCGTAATGCTTTACAGGGATCATTTGAAAGCAGCAGAGAAAAGGATTTGCGTCTAAACATTTCAATCATTTGCTTAAAAGCATTTACTGTTTTGAAAGGAGAATGTTTGTGATTTTCCTTCGTTCCTTGCGGAGAATGCTTCTCTTATAGCATTTCAAAAAAAAATCTTTTATTTTTAATTATTGGGTTAGGCAATACTTTTGATGACTTAAAAGATTATTTATGATGTTTTCCGTAGTCTAAAAGTTGAAATCAGCTTTTAAATTTTGAAGCTGTGTTTTTATTGAAAACTTTCTGTACTGAGTAAGTGCAATCGTAGCTTCTATAGGACCACAATAAAAGAAACAAGATGCTATATGGATGTAAAAAACGGAACTTATTTGTTTAAAATGTGAGTTCAAAGAAAGATTTTTCTGATCTCAGAAAATCTCTTCATTATGGAAGCATACAAAATAAGTCAGCAAATTTTGCTACATTTGGACTATATATCAATATTTTGTGGAGATTTCGGAGTTAAACTTTAGCCCCCAGAAACTAATGAGATGCTTATTTTATTTTACATTTCACATTCGCAGATTTAATTCCTTAAAAGAATATGTAATTACTTTCATTAGAAGCCAAAATCAGTCGTAACGATCTCAGTAAAATGGTGTTTAAATTCTTTGAATAAAAAATTATATCATTTGCGTTTTGATGGTAAAGCACGGATGCAAGTCATGTCCCCTTAGCGGAACCACCGGATTCACTAATGTTTAAAGTGAACAAAATCTGTGTTATGCCCATTTTTTTTCGTTATCACCGCCATGGTAGTGTAGAAATATATTTTCTGTGCAATAATGATTCAAATCCATAGTTCAATTTGCATCTACCAGCCAGTATCAAAAAATAAAAGTCTACCGTTATTTTAAAAGTTATAATTAACAAATATTAACAAAGATATTAACTATAAATTAATTAGTCAAAAATTAATTAAAACTTAATTAAAAACTCTTTGTATTGTATAGAATGGCGCAAATGCAGCTATTTCTAATATAATACAGAAACAAATAATAGAAATATAAATTAAAAGGTAAGAAAAGTATAAATAAAAGAAACAGAAGATTTAAACAAAAACGATAACAATACACCTTTTTGCGTGCTCAACGCAACAGCATCAAGTGATTGCATCAACAAAAAATTACAACAATTAATATTTAAAACACATAAAATAGAATTTAAAATGTAAAAGAGATTAATCAAAATGGAAGGAATGGATAAGAACTCGAATGACGAACTTTCTCGAAGACCACTCGCCATAGGAGTTCTAAAATTTTCTGTCAAGGGTAAGATTATAAATCAAAAGTATACCCTTTGTGGCCTGAATTCTGTCCAACCACAGAACGAGAAACATTTTGAAAAATCAAGAGGCAAAAAATCCAAAAGAAACTAGAGTGAGTAAAATAATTTACCCTCTCTGCCGAAATTATGATGAAAACAGGAGACGACAGACGCGAGAGGGAATAAAAAGTGCTGGAAGCTAGCAGCTAGCTCCATATATGTACATAATCTAGCATATTAAAAATGTTAATTGAAACAAATGTAGACAATTTCCCATACCAACAGTCTGGACCAAATTATTATTTTAAAAGCATCTAATCAAATTTGAGATCTGTTTCCAAGAACTGAATCTCATGAACTCGGATCACTTTTACTCTGAATCCTCCTTATATCTGTAATGTAACAAATTAAAGAAAAATAGTGAAAAATTGCATCGCAAAGCCTGTTTTATGAAGCAGTAAAATGCTAACAATGTCCTAAATCTGCAGAAGAAACACCCTTTTAGGCTGGTCATTTGGTCGAAACAAAATCGCCTCGAAGAGAAAACGAAATCCTCGGTTTAGGTTCTGTGAATACTGTTGGTAATTCGTTATTTCAACGTCTTTATAGAGCTCGCAACAAAGCCTGGCTTAGAAGACAGCTCGTAGTCTAAACCAGTTTAAAGATATCAAAGCTGTCTGAATTTATTTTCTAACGTATATATATGTATAGCTGTAGTATCCCGCCAGGAGGCGCTCGTACATTTTCTCTACCAGCTGATGTCACGTCACATGATCTTGCTTTTGTTAGTGAGAGACATTGTTGAGTAATGGCGAACGACACAACGCCAAAACTGCATTCGATGACTTAACATGACTTCATGTACAGGGCAGTGGCCGCCCTCCTAACTCTTACACTATATCTTTTTCGATTTAAATTTGTGTGTCGTCATCATTAAATTCCTAAAATAGAAAAACGTGCCTTTCTTCTGACTTCGTATCACCACACACGGGACCTAGGCTCCCATACTACATACACATATATATATATATATATATATTACAAAATGTTTTCAGCAGAAATGAACTTCCATACGCAACATTATCGCAGTCCTGTCAAAGTGGTAGGAAAATATATCACTCGTCCACTTTTATCCTTTTTTAGGCAGAAGGAAGGAATACACGGCACTATGCCATTCGCATCATAAAAGTACTTAATCCTTTGCGGGCAGGTATGGCGTATAGAGTGCCCAGTAGATATTTACCATATGCTGAATAAAAACTATTGAAAGTAGGGAGCTCGCCACCCGCCTAACCTCGTATTAACATTCCTCCTACTTGCCCCGATAGTCTTCACTGGCAATGAATCAGTCAGTTTGGTTCTGATTGTGCTTAAAGGTGTATGAAACGCCCTCCAGAACCCAACCTGGCTATCAAGAAACGGCGAGAAATTGTCCTTACAGAACAATATTCGGTTGTTTTGTAAGAATTAAGCAAGGAGACACAAGCTGAGGGTGAATCTGATGCATTATATCTTGATGGAGAAGTGACAGTATAACAACCAAGAAATTGATTCTGAGACTGACGTAGAGAACAATCCAGTTCACGAAGAATATAGAGATTCAAACCCGAACAGAAATGTTTGTGTCATCCATCCATTCCACATCTAATCTTATTATAACATAAAAAATAAAGTTGTGTATAATTAAATAAGCGTGGAGGTGGGAAAAACGCGCCAACCTGATCTGAGTGTTCTAAGAAATTACCTGTCCGCAAAGGGTTAAAGAAACTTCTGAAACAGGCCCATACCAGCGAAGGAAGGAGTTTAGCATCTTTTCGAAGACCCCTTGTGTCATGTTGAATTTGATCGCAGAAGTACAGATTCTTATGGTTACATAACGAGTGAGTCCAGATGTGTCACACATGTAACTTTCTTCATGCGTCCTCAGAAGCAAAAGTCCAAGAGACAGTGGAGATAGGGCACGAGCCTAAATCATCGTTTTAATCTCTTTAAAAGTATTTCGGGTCCACAGAAATCTCAGCTTCGTAATCTCATGGATCACTATGCTTCTGTTCATCCATGGCGTTTAATCTACTGACTTTCTATGTATGTTTTGTCTCTGGTTGTGTAATTTTTGACGCTAATGACAACATTTGATGACAGACTACCTTACTATGTACTAATCCTCAGGTGCGCTCTACTTGGTCACCTAAGACACTCCATCAGGCCAAGTGACTCAATAGCTCAGCTCCTGTCCAAAAAAAAGCAGTCCACGAAATCAAAACAATATTATGCACACTGTACCATCACCAACAGGATATTTTAGATATTAATCTGGAAGAAGTGTTAGACCCAGGTCACACGAACACTAGCAGCGAGACCTGAGGTTCTATCAAACTATCGAACAGGTTCCTGCCTCATTTCTCCAAAGTGCCTATCTGTAAATAACTGTACATATTTCATTGCATTCTTTTTATAATTGTCTTGTTGTTTTTCCCTTCATGTTATTCCTTCTCGACAGGTCAAAAGCAGTGTCTGCAATGTATCAAGCCAGATCCCTCCCGCCATGCCTAGCTCTAGCCCTGTCATACTCTTGCAAAATGTCTTTAAATGTAAATATTGTATATAAAATGTGCTCTATCTGTAAAGAAATCCTGTCAACAAGCCTGTATACACAAAATCCAGATTCACCTGATACTGCCAAAAGCCATCTGTCTGGCCAGGCCCTGTAACCGCCTGTAACTTTTTTTATTATTATTTGTTCAATAAAGTTGAAGCGTGCCGGTGGAACTGATGCTCTACAGCCAAGGTGAGTGTTTTTAGATCTTTCTGTTGTTTCAGGTTTTGCGGCTGGCGCCACTCATACCACTGCATCATCCCTCCCTCTCATTTGGCTTAGGGTTCTATTCTGGTACCCCCAGTTGGGTTGGGAGTTGGGTCGGGTTCCGTTGTTAACGTGCGGAACCCAACCCAATCCAACCGGGGGTACCAGAATAGAACCCTTAATTTTAGTTTTCCTTTCCAGCACTAGACAGTTCAGCACCCAGCACATATTTTCAAAGTTAAGCCCCCCGCCATTGTCGGGGGACAATTTTCCAAATTCAAAATTTTTCTCTTGATGAGCTTACGCCGGTGTAACGCCAAAGTTGGCACACACCATATTCCCATCAGTGTTACTATCGGGTCTATTCTGGTACCCCCCGTTGGGGGGGGGGGGGGCGCATTTTCCGCACGTTAACAAGGGGAAAAGTGACGTCTCCCCCCCCACCCGGGGGTACCAGAATAGACTCGTATGTACTAGTTTTGGTTGCAAAAGTTCGGAGCGAATCTATTGAGGAACAGAAGGTTAAAAATGAAATAATACAAAAAATTGAAAATATTCTTTGTTTTAATTGCTAAAATATAACAGGAAAAATAATGCTAAAATCGTCTTGCAAAGAAAACAATCGCTAAGGTGAGTCACTAACTTACATAACATTTTAAGTAAATTGTAAATTAAAAGAAAAATTTCGGTTTCCTTAAAAAGACTTTTAAGGAAATTAATGCATTTTTAGGAAAATTCTCGAACAGATTAGTGAATCTTATTCAAATATGTTTTTTTCCTCAAGTACAAGCCAAAATTATCATATGTAGTCTCTTCTAGGAGTACCGGTTAAAAATGCCGAAGGTGGATTCAAAGAGAAAACGAGAAATGGAATAGAAACATTAGCAGTGTTTATTCAAAGTAATGGCCATTGCTAGGTACAAATTTTCCCCAAGTAACTGGTGGATATCGTCCCAATCATACTTTGCTTTTTGGAATCAAATCAGTCATCAATCGGACCACATACTCGGAAGTACAGCTGACCATCGCCGGAACAAGTGAAAATAGGACGGCGTAAATGTCTGGCGAATGCAGCTGGTGGGGTAATACTCTCCAGGCAACATTTTTTAACGTGTTCTTTACTGGTTTGCACGTATGTGGTTATGCGTTGTCGTGCAGCAAAGTTACCTTGTCGCATGGGCTGGCCCAATGGAGTCGTTTGACGATCAGTGTGTGGTACGAATTGACGATTTATTGTTGGTAGCGAGAACTATTTACGGTTTCATTGGATTTCAGAAGATCATGATGCACCACACCCTCTAGATCCCACCAAATACAAAGGATTGGATTCTTCCCATAGCCGTTTCCTAAACTGTTTAAAACAGCATTCACAAGTATCTTGCGATACTGCATGTTCGCCTCACGTATCCTGCAGTATGCGGTAACGTTCAGCTGCACTTTTCTTCACAAAAAGTGATGAAGTATCATTATTTTTTTGGCACGACCGAATGTCATCCTGTGCAAACGTTTTGGACATTTAACGTCTGCGGTTGTTAAGCGTGTTCTCAGTATCATCATATGGCATGCGATACATCAACTGCGCATCTACGACACGTCACCCAAGGAAGAAAATCCTCATTATTAATCGGTACACCTAATATTTGAGGAACATTTGCTATTACTGATGAAACACAAAGAAATAAAAAAGCTAAGTATTAAAAATATTTAAGAAGATATTTCATTACATAATTATAACAATTTAGTCAGGTACAGAAAATGAGATATATTCTTAAAATAAAATAAATTAATTTATAAGAAATCATCTGAAAATTTCTAATTATTAACATAAACTTTTTTCATGTTGGTTAACTAATCTCAATCGTTAAAAATCTTATGTTATCGGAACAAAAGCTTATTTGTTTATGTAGGAAGAAACTAAGACACCAATTGAACCTATTAGATTGTTATTAAGAAAGTTTTAGGAAATGTTACAGCTTTAAATATTTTCTAAAAAATAAAAATGACTACAAAATACGTTTAAGAAAAGTTAATTGAACAATATTAATTATTTAAAACATTCAGATTTTTAGGAACAGAAATAAATATGTGAGATGACATATGAAAATGAAATTCGGGTTTATGAGCTTTTGTGAAAACGTTGATTTTATTTATTGCATGTAATCGAAGCAGACTGCAATGACAAAATCTCTGTATCTCTCCTCTACATTTCCTCTACAGGTTGATTCGCTACCAGAGAGACACACTTGCAATGTTGTAGAGGCCACAAAAAAGAATCGGAATCACATGGCATTGCAGGGTCCGAAATTTCTTCGTCATGCGGAAGGACGCTTGAACAGCGATCACGCTGGAATTCAGCATTTGCGAACCGGTTCCAAGGCAGTAGGATGAATATTCAAATGTTGAACTGGCTGACATGCACCTCCCGTATGGGGCTGCGGACTGCAACGCCGGACCTGCCACTCTGCGATTGTACGAGGAAAGTTTCCTAGGCACTAGGATGAGTATTCAAACGTTGAACTGGCGGACATGCACCTCGCGTA
>BGPR01041847.1:0-13481 GCA_013235015.1 Araneus ventricosus | reverse complement strand
TGTTGGCTAGTAAATAAAGAAAATAAGAGGTAGAAATACAACATTTATTATAAAAAATTAGACAATTAAAGAAATGAAATTAAAAATATTAATACTCCTACTTTATTTTGGTGTATTCGTATAGTTTCTACATCATAAAAAAGTCATTCTGTTGTACTAAAATTATTTACAAAGCACGAATAAATTTTAAATCTTTGATGTATCAGTTATTGACAATGCACTTCGATGGTGCTTTTGGAAATACTAGTTTATTCCAAAAATGAAAGATGTGTCAAACAAATGACAGATGTCATGAAACATTGATTTTGATTGAAGGCTTGCAATTTTGTACAAGCAAATATATTTACAGCTGCATTGGCCTACCTTGCTTAATTATTCACTTAAGGCTTACAGGGACAGAGGTAAAATAAATAATACTCAGATATTGGATTGTTGAAATTTTATTTTTTTACAAGTCTTAATGGATTAGCTATTGGAAATTTTGACTGTTTTCAAGAATTTTTTTTGTTAAATACGAAAGCAGGCGAGTAGGATTTTTTTTATACTGATGAAAAGAAGCAGAAGCAAGTGTTGAAGCTGCTGTCGCCGCCACTTGTGAAGTTCAGCCAGAAATTCCGGAAGTTAGGGTGCCAAGCCCTAAGCCGGCCATTCACTTCACAGACAAACTGTATATGTTGGAACGATACCTATGGAAATGAGCCAAACGGATTGCCATATTAAATTCCGTCAGGACTGAAATCAGAACGAAAAATCAGAGGGACCTTGAAAGAGGCCAGCGAAAAAGAACACGCCTTGCGTAGATTGAAGCCTCGCTTCGAGGGTAGCATACCAAAATCTGCTGACTGGGAAAATTGAAGAGCGATTGACAAAAGCAGTTGTGAGGGAAAGAAGATCGCCTCCCCACCTTCGTTCAGAGTTAGCGTTCTTTAAATACAAGTGAATGGTGTACTGTATTGATTAAAATGGGTGGGAAAAACCTGGCTTTAGAATAAATGGTGGTTATACTTCAAGTAAATGGCCGGTTTTACATGTTCAGCAGATCAAATGACAAGCTCCTTGATCTAATGTAGCCGTAGTCGGCGAAAACTCATTGGGCTTTAAAGTTACAGAATATTAAATCTAAAAAGTTTACACATCAAAGTGATAATTGGGAATATTTTCATAAGGCTTTCACCCCTCAACTGGTTTGTCCGTACGCTGAACCCGCATCGAGATGGTCCCAATTTTAAACTTAAAAAACTAAAATGTATTTCGCAGTCGTTAGAATTGATACAAAAATTATGTGGATTCCATAAACATTTGAACTGTCCTTAGATTCTTAATTGGATTAAAACGACAACCCATTCCCAAAATAGAACATTAGGACACACAGACATGGGATGATTCCAAAATAGAAGAAATTAGAGGTCAATAGACATAGATATTCCCAAAAATAGATAGAAGAAATTAGACACACAGAATAGATAATTCCTAAATAGAAGACATAGACAAGCCACAGATTCCCAAAATAGAAGACATAAGACACAGACATGGGAGACTTGTAAAAATAGATACAGACATAGACATTCCCAAAAGAAAGTGTGATCGAATTAGATAAAGAGAAAACAAACCAGTTAAGAGGTTAAAGGTCGCAATCGAAGTAAAATTGTCATAATATAGAATAAATTAATCTCTATTTCTAATGTCTGCACAGAAAATAAAACATTAAATTTAAATACACTATGTACATATATATAAAAGAGGAAACTGTGTGTGTGTGTTTGCTTGTTATTCCTTATGCACGTCCACACCGTTGGAGCTACGGCGACCAAATGATACATTACTAGCACAAGAGAAAGCTAACGCCGTCAAAATTATTTTAAAATTGAATTATATTTTTATTTATTTAATTAAATAACGAAAATTATTTTTCTCGCCAATAACTTGAAATACTTATGGCACTAATTAAAATTATTTTACATCACTTTAAAGATCAAAAATTATCTTGTAATGATGTTCAATTCTAATTTGTTGTATAATTTTTTTCTCTAACTATAATTAAGGTTTAAAAAATTCATTTTAAACGCAAATTGTAACAATGTTTTCATTGTTATAAAAATCAAATATATTACTCATCGAATCTTTTATTCACGTGTTTTTACCGTTGCTAAAGTTAAGAAAAATATTGTTTTCTGGTCGAGGTAGACTCTCTGAATGCTGCTGTTATTTCGTAGCAGGTACTTCCGCTTTTGCAACTTTAGCATGCACTCAAACATACGCCGTTAGTTTAGTAACGATGTTTCCTGTTGTAATTCTCACAAACTTTAAATAATCCTAATCAGCGTGAAGTAGAGTAATGATTGGTAAGGGGTCTATTCTGGTACTCCTGGTTATTGAGGTTGGGTAGTTCCGCAATGTTAACAAATTTAACCCAACCCGGGGTACCAGAATAGACCCCTAGTGAAGTATATGTCTGATGATGATGAGAAGTATATAATTATCTGATTTATAAAAAGATTTTATTTAGAAAGTTTCTGTAACTGCTATACAGACAGGAAAATTGCTATTTTGAAGCTGTATTAAGTATTGAACTATATATTGTTTAAAATAAACCTTTTCGATTTTTCTGCATCATTCAAGCGGTACCGTTATAAGGTGATAACCAGCGGGAGTGGCCTCCCGAAACTTTCGCATACACTGTAATGGGTGGGTAAAATCTATGGGTAGGTAAATATCTTTGGGTGTTTTACCTGCCTTATATTTTGAGAAAAATTATGAATGGTGATCATAATGAAAACATGAATTTCCCAAAACTTAATATTTTACAAAAAGAAATTGCGTATGTCTCCACTCTTACGCGCTGAGGTACAACTTAATTTAACGTTTGAGTAATGAAATCTTATTACAGATACCACGCAAGATTTCACCAGCACCTTCCATCTGGAGAAAGTCAGGAACTAAAGCTTTTCATTCAATACATAATTTCCAGCGCGTGTTTGTGGCTCGCTACAATTCCTTCGTAGACCTCCGCTAAACGCCAACTGTACAAACTTGAGTCAAGTAAGCGAAATGTTTGCGAACGCATACAAAGTTCGTAACGTGCATTTCTGAACTGGGCGTAATTTGAACACCTGTTTTTCAAACGCTGATTAAGATGAAAAATTGGGTACAGATCTATAATTAATAGCATTCGTGAGACCAAGTTTTATTTATCTGGGCCAAAGGGCTTATGAGATACAAGTATGCGGATATGGTATTAGACCGACAGACAGTCAACCCTTTGATGGATTTGATCCAAAATTATATACGGACCTACATTCATGACGATAAAACCACCAAATTTTAGCCATCTAGCTATTCAAGTTTTGAGTTATAGTTTCATTACACTCGACATACACATATATGTGACAGATCTCTCGGGATCGATTCTGCCCAAGTGATATAAAACCTACAAATTATGCTTTAAAGACCACATACCACAAATTTCATTCCGTGGCTCTAATAGTCGAGTTATCGTGTTCACAGACAGACACACAGACAATTCCAAAATTGTGTTTTTTCGGACTCAGAGGTCAAATGTGAGATTGTCAAAATTCCTGAGTTCACTTTGACAGATTACAGTACTTTCTTGTATACTGTATAACAGAGAAAGTAAAAAGGTTGATTTTGAAAGTTTTAATTCCTACTTTGTTGGAGAAAGTTAGTGACAATATTTGTAGAAAAAAACAAAACAAGAAAAAAAAACCAGGAGGCCGGTATATGAAAAAATATGGATCCCGAGCAACGCCGGGTTCTCAGCTAGTATACAATATGTATAAGAATATAATGAAAAATCTTCCCTAATGAACCAATCAGGATATTAATTATCCCGATCCACCACACCCTTCATACTAGGTGGGGGTGAGTCGCTTAAATTCACAATAAATTTGATTTGCCCGTTTCAACCTGTCAAACTAAAAATATGATGGGGCTAAATGTTCTCTAATGAACCGTTTAGGATGATAACTGCCCTTAAGACGTCTAGAGATGTAACCGTTTGGGCGCCATAATTTAATTCCTGCTAGGGATAACAATAGCCATCAAAGAAAGGGATCTTGATTTACTTTAACAACTTTTAATCAAACACAAAAGGACACAACATACAGGGACAAACATTAAGGACAAAAGACTTCAGGACACAAAATATACAATCACTCGGGGAAAAACACCATGTTTCATCGTTGACTCCAGAACATGGACTGGCCGTCTCCTTCAACGGCCGCTAGGTGGCGAGCTCGGAATGAATCATTTAGGATAAAATTTTAATGTCCAGGTTGCCTGAAAAGAAAGATGCCCAAAAATGATTTAATAATGTAAGAAAGATGAGAAATGCTGTATATCTTAATATAAATAAAAGACATTGTGGGTATGTATGTTTGTATGCATGTTTGTATGTATGTCCCACATCTCTTCTTAACCAAACTTTGCACACTTATTAATTAAGACAAGGGGAAGATTACTGTCAACTTTCCAAAGCGCAAAGGTTAATTAAACAGCCAGTTAATTAAAAATTAACCGAAACCGTTTTCCTGCTGTAAGTTCAGAGCAAATTATACCCCAAAAAATATTTTTACACCATCTTAAAGTTCAAAATTTTACCTTTTCAATGATACCAATCTTATATCTGTGAAATGTTTCCTTCAATTTTTATTAATTTTTCAAAATTTAATAAAAAGTTGATGACAAGCAGACGATTTTGAAATAAGGCAAATTTAATGATACTCCGTTGCTAGGCAACGGTGTAATTACTTTACCATTATTTTCTGATTTTTCTGTTTTTTTTTTTCAAATATCGTTTGGCAATGTTTTCATTGGTTCTTAAAGAATTCTAAAGCTTATTTAATTAGATTAAAAAATCGCTGCAGTTAATATCACCTGTCATCTTTACCTGCGTTTCTTAAGAAATAATAAATAAGTAATATTTTAATTGAAAATATATAATTTTGAGTATTACGAGATTCGGAATTGTGTTTTAACGATGAGAAAACATAAGTCAATCGCTCAAATTCCAATAAAGGCAAAGATAGTAAAGCTTTTGTAAGCAGATGAAATAGATGTTTGACAAGAGCACGCTCCAGAAATGTCGTTTAGAGGCAAGCATTGGATTATTATAAGTCGTTGTAGCCTTATCCTCTGCAGTCGGGAGGCTGTGGTTTTGAATGTTCATTGTACATATTTTTATGCACATGAGATTTTAAAAACAAGATAAATGTCACTGTCAACTATTCAAAGTCCAAAAGTTAATTAAAAATTTAGCAAGATTTTGGCGTTTCACCGAATATATCTTCCGAAAATGTTATCTAACAAAAACTGATTTTACACCATATTTTTTTAAAAAAATAAGCTTTTCAGTGGCACTAATTTCATTTCCGTACAATTTTTTCCCTCTCATTTTATTAAATTTTTCAAAATTCATTTTATACACAATTTGTAGTAATATTTTTTTAATTCTGATGAACAAAAATGCACATACGAAGAACTGTTGCAAAAAAAACATTAAAAAAATTCTGGAAAACACTAAAAAAAAGTTTAAAAGCAGACGATTCAAAATTTATACCAGGAAAATCTTTTGATTTGGTTTATTCTCATGTTTTTTATTAATCAAAAAGTAATTTATCGTCCCAAAAAGTCCATTAAAATCTTTCTTATGCTTCAGTATTTGTGAAAAAAATTTGAAGTTCTTATATAACAAATATTACGGAGAGAATTAGTTTTCGGCGTTTTCTAAGAATCGTTTGCTTCAATTGATGTTCTCATTATAATTTAAAAACGTTTCACACGATAAAAGGATTTTGTGTATTATAATATTTTATACAAAATTATTTTAATCCTGAGCAACGCCGGGTATATCAGCAATACAAAATATGTATCATTTTTAAAAAATATTAGACATGAAAATATAAATAAAAAATATTAGACATGAAATTAATTTAATCCCGAGCAATGCCGGGCATATCAGCTAGTTGTATCATAAAATGAAATAAAATTATTATATTTTTAATTTATGAATTATTTTGTTAAAAGTTGAGCAATATCCCACCAATAAATTAATATTAGTCAACTCTATGGCATTTATCAACCTTGTTCCGCTTCATTCCCGTATCTCTTAAGGTTTTAATAAGAAAAAGACCCGGCTACGCTGGATACCCTGCTAGTAATCAAATATACCTTTTTCTAAAAATAAAATCATAACGCATTTAACCCGAATATTTGTTTTGTGATACTTTAAAATAGAGTTTTAACCTAAGCTTAAAATACAAATTTTAAATTAAACGTCGAAATGAGCTAGCTCGCTGACTGGCACTAACTCAGTTGGCATTATTAAAATATCATCAGTCAGACAATGTATTATTTCAAGTTACCGATGTATTAAAAATAAATTTGTAAGCAAATACAAAAATGTGTTGATATATAATAAATGTCTTACATTTCTATAGCTTCACTTCGAGCCTTTACGTTCTCATGTTTTTACCTTTAAAAGTCTCATGTTTTTACCTTTAAAGTATTTGTAAGCAAATACAAAAATGTGTTGATATATAATAAATGTCTTACATTTTTATAGCTTCACTTCGAGCCTTTACGTTCTCATGTTTTTACCTTTAAAAGTAGTGCCACAAACGACCAAGGGGTACACGTTCCCTGGTTTAGAAACAACAGACCGAAGCACCTAGACACGAATAAATAAATAAATAAAACTTATTTTTACGAAATTCCTAAAATCTTATTGATAACGTTCTTTTTGATTATTTTATCCAATGACACAATTTAAAAATACGTTAATGTCTAGGTTAAAATTAAAAAAAATGTACCTTAAGATATATTCAAGAAATATTTCCATACAATAACGACCTTTTATCTTTTCTTCGGCCAAACATCCAATTAATACCTCTTACGGAAGCTTCCGTGATAGAACTGTCTTGTCATTTCCCATCACCATGGCAACCAGGACGAAAACGAACTGCCAGAAACTTCTATACTTTGTTTCAGATCAGTGTCCCGATCTATATTAATGAGAGACCGGCTGCTCTGCTGGCTTTCGAATTAAGGCACTTCGGCCACTTGTTCTTTGTCATCAACATGTTCACGGTGCAGCTTTCAGACGTGGACAGCGTCAGCGAAGACCTCCGCAAAGTAACCATCGACTCGACCCCCAAATGGAAGGAAATCCAGAAACTGAAAGCGGGGCCGACCCCTCAAGACCACAGGGGGAGTCTTCAGGTGGGCAGCGTGAGTGTTCTAAGCGAGGATAGCAGGCGGTTGAGCATCTTTGCCGATGCTGAGTCCCAGCTGACCAAGATGCTGAGTGTGGACTCGGGGGATGACGAAGAAGAGGAGAGGAAGGATGTTCGTCCAGAGGAGGTGTTCACGGACAAGGCCCGTGCCGCCATGGTGGTCATCGGTACGAAGGACATCAAAGAGGCGCTGGACAGGAAGAAGGCCGTCGAAGTATTCCGAAGGACCCCCGAGGCCAGAAGCGCTGCTATCTACTTCCAACAAGCGCGATTTCTTGTACATCAGAGCAGATACAAAGAAGCTATTGTGCTTATAAACAAGGTAAGATGACATCATAGAAATTGATTGATATATACTCTTTGTAACGGAGAAAGGCCGGGCTACGAAGGGATTTTAAGTCAAATCTTCTACTTAGGGGCTGTCCATAAATGATGTCACACTTTTTTTCAATATTTTTGACCCCCCCTCCTCCCTTTGTCACAAAGTGTCACACTTCACCATACCCCTCCCTCCCCCTTGTCAAATGTCACATTATATTATATAAACATAAACTTGTAGTTCAGAAACAAAGCACTACGTTATACATCATATTTCCAATTTTATTTTTAAACTTTAACTATGTGTTTTAATGACATTTGTGAGCGTAACAATAATAATGATTATATGTGTACTTATTTTGTATGAAATAAGATTAAGGTTTGCAACAAAAAACCTAATTAATATACAATAGTAATAAAATATTAATATAAAAGAGCAATTGAAAACAGTAGTATTTCGGAATTTGATATATTTTGCTTTAAATCTTATCTTTACTTTAGGAGCACAAAATACTCTTAAACAAATTGAATTTTTTAAGAAAAGCGCCTCAATAAGATCAACCTGTTTGTGCCACTACCAGTTCTACCACTCACCCAGGTGGGGCGACGTATCTTCTGTTGAACATTTCAAGGGTGTGACAGGGGGAGGTTTGCTTCTAATGGTGAAGGAATTTCTGCTGCTATCATATTCTCAGAACCTACCCTGAATGCCTTTTTAAAAAAGAAAGGAATATAAGTGAAAAAAAATCACATCAAAGTTATTTTAGCCCCGATTAAAAAATACTCTCAAATTCCTGTAATTTCAAAATAACCTCAAAATTTAGTCTGCTGATTTTAAATGTTTTTATTTTAACCAAAATGTGTCATGTCACACTTCTTGTTACCCCCTCCCCTCCCTTTGTCACAAACTGTCACAATTTCACGAACCCCCCTCCAAGCGTGACATCATTTGTGGACGGCCCCTTAACTATTTTGGTTCTGAATTGTATCGAATATTGTGCCGGGTATTTAAATTTCAGAATGGCGCATTTGTATAATTTTTTGGATGAACCCAAAAATTCACTGGTTTCGCAGTGAAACCGCGCATTGGGCATTCTTTACTGCGCATGGGCGAAACGTAGCGTCATTTTTCTTCAATAACTTAAGAGCCAGATATATGGGCCAACTTATATAAAAATTCCAGTTCAATACCTTTAGTATTCACAAAGATATCGGCATTGAAAGAGCTAAATTTCTTTTGATCTCTAAGAGAAACAAAATGATGAGGGTTCTTGCACAAATTCATATATTTAAAAATTGAATCTTCGAAAGTAATATTGAATTTTATGAAGGTTGAATATCCCGAATACTCACTTATACTCATAAATTAAATAGATAATTTAAATTGCATTTCTATGATAACTTATTCGGAGGAAAAATAGCCAGTTACCGTTCATTGGTTTCACTGCGAAACCACAAATTTCTTGAAAATAAATAATACTAAATTTTTTTCCTTTACATATTTATGATCAGCCACCTGTATAATACTCATTTTTTAATTAAATTTAGTAATTTTCAAAACGAAACATGGAAGGGTTTAATCAAAGTGCCTACTTTTCGAATGCGGAAGATCTCAGATTCGAGTCCCGATAAAGACAAAGATCCGCCATGCATCTGCATATTACACATTAAATGTGTCGCCATGGAAAAAACATTCTTGCATAATTCTTTTCCATACGGAAAGTGCAGATGCTGTACGAGCAAAATTTTTACCCTTTCTTACGGACTGGTATAACTATTGTATCATTAAACTAGAAGGATTTCATTCCCCACCCCCCGTCTGACCAATCTATCTATGCTCTTATCACTTAGCTGATCGTTGTATTCTCTTGCCGTATTCAGTAAACCCATGTAGGATGGGTAGATTGATTGGTAATGAAGGAATGAATGCACTAATTACATCGGGGTTCATAGTTTACTTACTTGGAAAGAGCGGAATCACTTTCCGGTTTCTGCATCAAAATCTCGGCAATAAGAGATTTTTGAGTTTTGCCTCTAACCCGTAAGTTGCGATGTCATTGAGAAAGTGCGACTACTATTAACGAGATTCCGTCCGTTCAGGCACTCTGATTGTGGTAATAAAAAAAAATGGATTTGGTAAGTTAAAATCGGATATGTGAACAGGTTCTTAGAGGGAAATTATCTATTGCGATATTTTAAAAAATACCGCTTCATTTCGGGGCCCCAGGCGCGCACCTGTTGCGCCTAGCCTTTAATACGCGCCAGCTTCTTATTTACTAAGTTTCCTATTTTTATATACCATCTGATATACCCGAATGTATGTTAATGGAGTCAATTCAAAAGCCTGGGAAAGTGAATATGTGGTCATGTATGTGGGAATATGTGGACTACTATCTGAACTAAGCTTTCACATATTTTCAAATCTTGTTGGTGTACACATCCGATTTGTGTCATTTAAGTCATTAGCGGCAAATAGTCACACTGTAAAAAAAATCCCGTAAAATTTACGGTTTTAAACTGGCAGCTGGGTTGGTTGTGCAAAACCGTAAAAGTTACGAAGTAAATCCGTAGGCACAACGGTTTTTTACCATACAGGAACAAGTTTTTCCGTAAAAGTTAGGAAGTAAATTCGTAGTCACAACGGTTTTTTACCGTATGAAATCAAGTTTTCTCCGTAAAAATTAAGTCATCGAAGTAAGTGACGTCATCGACTGAGTTGAGTTGTTTTTCTCCCTCTGTTCGAGTTGAGTTGAAATGTGCTGATGTGTATTATCAATTAGGAATATTAATTAATCAAGGCTTAATTATTAATTTAAATTAATGTAATTTTTAATTGAACTTACTTGGACGATTTCGATGCAAGATGGTGCCAAAACTTCTAACTCCTCTGAGCCGGGGATCGAAACCGCGTTCTTAGAAATAAAAGGCAGTCGCTCTAACCACTAGACCACCGGAGACTTCATAAACTGATGTAAAAATAATCTATTTGAGTTTTAAAGTCACTATAGCTCTAGTGGCGCCACCTAGTGGTGTAAAAATCAACTATTGCCAGAACACGTGTTTTAAGGTTAGCTTTCATGAGTGACAACAGGTTACTGCAACATGTGTAAACAACAGCGGAGATGGAACCCTATTAAAAACATGAAATGAATGCAATAAAATTACATTTAAGAAAAGGGAAAGTTATCGCACGGAAAGCAATACCGTATGACGAAAAATAGAATTTGAACTGACGGTTTTAAACCGTTTATGGCTGGAGCGGAAAACGGTGAAAAACCGTTTTGTCAACAAAACAGCTTTAAACCGTCAAATATACGGAAAAAGTCCGGGAAAAAAACGGATATTTTTTACAGTGTATTTACTAAGTTCCCTATTTTTATATACCATCTGATATACCCGAATGTATGTTAATGGAGTCAATTCAAAAGCCTGGGAAAGTGAATATGTGGTCATCTGGACTACTATCTGAACTAAGCTTTCACATATTTTCAAGTCTTGTTGGCGTACACATCCGATTTGTGTCATTTAAGTCATTAGCGGCAAATAGTCATAATCACATATAGCTAAACTGTTGTAGTAAGCATTTTAACATTTTAACTGCACTGTATCACACTATATTGTGGTGTCACGTAATTCTTCTTCCTGCAAGATGCAGATTGGATTCCAAAATGAAAATGTCGCGGCGTCTTTGGCTGGTACCAAGTGGACATCGGTTGACTCCATTAAGAGTACCCTCCGAAGATGAGTATTTGTAGCAGAGTATTTGTTAGTTCACAAAGAAAGTATAACTTCGCATTTCAGCGGCTGAATTTTCTTCTCGTAACGGTATTTGTTCGATTTCAGGCCCTTGCGGTGGACCCGGATCGCAAGGAATGGCTTACAGAGAAGGGCCTCTGTTGCTTCAAAATGCTGCAGCCTGAAGTCGCTCTGAAGCACGTGAACGAAGTCCTGGCGCTGGATCCGAGGCACTTCCAAGTAAGATGTATTTTTACGGATTTAAGTCAATTTGGTTAAGTTGTAATTAAGTTAATTTCGGTAACTTATATTTTAAGGAATTTGCTTATTACTAATATAATAGCCCAGATTTGTCTCTCGGTAACGCTCTGACGTCACCAACAATAAAACTCGCGCCATAGCTCTGCGAGACGTTAAACAGCATTATTTCATCATTAGAGAACCTAAATTTCAGTCATTTTAAATTTAAAAGAGTAATTGTTGTTCTAATTTCAAATTTAATAGCTCTGAAGTAGTGAAATGAAATTTGCTATCGATTGATATAAGATTTATCTCGCTATGATCAGTAGTTCCCGAGGAATTTTAAATTATATTAATCACATATTTCAAATTAATTTCCGTTTTTTAATAGAAAGTAGTAAATTACGTCAGGGGTGTGATATAGTTTGGACGCCACGATGCATTTGATTATTTATTGCAATCGTGATGATATAATTTGATATTTTTTGATAACGTTTGACAAGCAGAGAAGTGCTTTGTTTTGATTAAAATTTCGAAAATAGTAAATTTTTCATGAAGAAAAAGCGCTAGAATAAATATGAATAAAAAATAATAAAATTCGTCTTCATCCCAAATTCTTCTAATGTGATCTAGCAACACTTCTTATGTATTCTTGTTCTTCACCAATAAAAAGAGTGTTATAAATTATAAATTTTATACGCAATTTAATTTTTTTTAAATTATTAAAATGAGGGAAACGAATTGAACGAAAATGAAACATGTGTCATGGAAAGCTAATTTTTAAAACTTTTCTTATGCGTAAAAATAGTTTTTGTGACATAATACATATTTTCGAAAAATATCATGGAAAATGCCAAAATCTTGCTTAATTTCCAATTAACTGAAATTTTAATAAGATTTGGGGCTTTTAAAATATGACGGTTGACTTCTTATATAAAATATATTTTTAAAAATAAGCAAAAATTTAAGAAATAAAGGTAAATTAATGGAAAGTCTAACCTTCGCCTAGCAACGGAGTAACCATAAATTCGCGTTATTTCAAAATCGTCTGTACGTAATTAAAAATTTATTAAACTTTGAAAAATTAATAAAAAATGTAGGAAAAATGTCACAGATATAAAATTGGTATCATTGAAAAGGTAAAATTTTGAACTTTAAGACGGTATAAAAATATTTTTTGGGAGATAATTTACTCCGCACTTACAGCTGAGAAACTGCTTCGGTTAATTTCTAATTACCTGACTGTTTAATTAACTTTTAGGCTTCGAAAATTCGACAATAATGTTCCTCTTGTCTTATATAATAAGTGTGCAAAGTTTTGTTGAGTAGTTTAAGAGATGTGGAACATACCCACATACATACCCACAATGACTTTCATTTATATTAAAATAAGATTTCTTTCCCCTTTGACTTTCTTATAAGAATTCCAATGGAGTAGAAAAGGAGCATGAAGTGTTCAGAAAATAGTATCTATTCTCCCTCTCTCCTACGTCTCATTCGTCGATTTCTGCCATTACAATTATAAAACAATCGCAAAATATTGCTTTCGTGGTGCTAACCAAGACTGGTGTCCGGGGCATTTGTATCCCCTTTATCCACCCCTTTCTACGCCACTGAAAAAACCGCTTTGTAAAAATGTCAATTTTATTAAACGCTTTTACTAAGTTCGAAATGTTTCATGCTTGTATGTATGTATGAATGTATGTAAGGTTGGAATTTTGTGATCGATTTTTCACTCACTTCTTAATGCACTAGAATTCTGAAATTTTGTATATTTGTCGGGTCTTGATGACAATGCAATATTTTAATAATTTTAGAGCTCTCAAATATCAATTTTTTAAAAAAATTCGCAAAATTACGTTTGCAATCGGTAGGTTTCAGTGGCGCCATCTATAGTATTTCTGAGAACTAAAAGACTTTACACAGTAATTTAAATGT
>BGPR01041846.1:0-13482 GCA_013235015.1 Araneus ventricosus | reverse complement strand
CAGTTCTGGTCTGTACGAAAACCTTCTACACAAACACAAAAATTGATGGGATGATGCTAATTTCGCTTTTTTTACATTGGTTTTAGTTATATAAACGTCCCGTTTAGACGCAACATGAGGGCTATAATACTAATGGCGCACTTTCACTCTCTGTTTCAGCAGCTTTGTGTTTAGTTTAGTTTGATTAACGTCTCATTTTGAAACGATCCAAGCAATCTTTTAGGAAATATATCTCAATTTCGAACCTCGGTTGCATGATGACAATGACACATGAGCTGGTAAACAACACTTCAACCTCTACGACATAGCAACGTGACGGCGTTTAAAACCCGAAGGCAGATTTGGCGTCAATAACTTTCGTATACATGGGAGATCATCAGAGGAGTCGGGTCTCGAATGCCTGATCTTCTCATCCTGAAGTCCAAACTAAACCACCTGCAGACCGCGGCAACGCAACATCTCCAAAAAAAGGAAATTTCGAGCGACAAAAGTGTTCAAGTCATTCCATGATCCAAAGACAGCATCATAAACAACATTTAAATAAAAGCCTACTTACTCTGTCGACGTAAAAACAGTGCGTTGCCAGGATGTCCAAAATAAAAAATACAGGGCGGTTATATTTTATTGAACCCATTTCGAAAATTAATAATGAAAGTAGATGATAAATTAAAAGGAACAGGAAATGTGCATCAGTGAGGAAGACTTTCACTCCTTCATTGCTCATACCAACACTTGATGAAGTTCTTACTTGGAGCCTGAAAATTTTGATGCTCTAACCGAATCATTTTTGTGAAATGTTACAATAGATTTGCTTTCGTGGAATCAGAGACTTGCCAGACATGCCTTCTGCTGCGTTGTAGACACTTGACACTTGCGTTGGATTGCGCAGATTTAGTGCGTCGTAATAAAATGACCTGTCTGAAAAAAACCTTTTTGAGACACTCTCTCATTTAAAAAAAATGAAGTTGCTACATTATAAGATTTTTTAAATTAATTTTTGAATTGGATGACTTATGACTACCATGTATTTAGAAACGTTCCAAACATAAAGTGTGTTCACATGGAGGCAGTTTCCGAAAATTCATTTTATACATAAGCATCTCAAAAAAATATACCAGGTGTTTGAGAAACTGATACGATACCGAGCCTGTGATGAGATTTGGTTTTATGGCACAAGGGCTTGTTTCTAGTATATGCTTCACCTAACAAACCTATGATAAGGAATTTTAATACACTGAAGATAAACCTTTGCAGCTATACAATAATTTAACTTCTAATATATAAATATAACAAACTTTTTATGGAATTCATGCCTCTCTTAAATATTATAGAGTGACTTGAAGCAGTTGGCAATATGAATATGGATTACTACAGATTACAATTAACATTAAAGGTTTCAGTATTCAGGTGAAGGCGTTTTGTATTATTTAACGCAATATTAATGTCAACTATGTGATGCTCGAAGCGATAGATAAAATTAAATATTCATAAGCTAGACTATAGCGTGGAAGACCATGCTGGATGAGTGTAAGTTTACGCCTTGCCTAAACTGGATGAAGAACATGACATGTCCAAGGTGTGATCAAAAGAAAAAGCCAGAAAAAGGGGAAAAATATAAAATTACAGCACATCATAAAAACACGTGTAGTTAGATGTTCAATGCACACAGACATTTCATGCGTCAGTATCGTCACTTGAATCGAAGCTATGCTTAGGCACATTGAACAGAACAGCAGCATGGCTTCCAGAACTATCTTGACCCCTTCTTGGTCAGATTCTTTTCGAAATTCTGACCAAAAAAGCATTTTTTAATGCAGAAAATAGAAAATGATTTTAATTTCGATTCAAGAAGGAATATCTCACCGAGAAAATGTGAAGAAAGTGGGATATTTTCGCCATATCTTTGCAATATTTAGAAATACAAAAAAAAATCGCGATTTATAACGAGACTTAAAAATAGTGATGAATTCACTTTCAACGATGCAAATTTTTCTCTTCGTCGCATGACATGTGACGCCGACCTACGGCCACGAAAAAATTGAACGTATGACGCGCAACGCCAACCAAGAAGGTGTTAATTGTATATCACAATTACATGAGGAAGCTGTGGAGATTTAGCTTTACAATGAAATATGTAATTGAAATAATATACAGTGTTTCCGTCTATCTAACTAGTGGCAAGAGGTGACGAGTACAATAATAAAAGCGATAAGAAAATTAAAATAAAACATATGAACTTTATATTCTACTGCATTAAAGGTTAATCTAATGTTTAAAAGTTGAATACACAAAAAAATAAAAATTCAGTCCATGATCTTCATTAAAATAATAGCTTTATTATTTTCTTGATCAATAGAAAGTGATTCAAACTTCATTTTACATAAGATAGTATAAAATTTTTTTTTATAAAATCTATTTAAAAATATCTCTGCGTAAAACAATAAAAGAAACGCAAAATCTTGTCTCATCTTTTTTAGAGATGAAAAAAATTTTTTTCAGAAAAAAATTAAAGTAAAATTCAAATTATTCATCAAAATAATAAATCTTCCAGAAAAATAAGCTTTCACCGTTTTATAAATTGTCCTAATTTTGAAACAGTAACGAAATATTTAGCACATAATTCATCTGTAAGAAGCTAAACAAGAGCATACTTGAATCTTTTAAAATTAAATCAAACTTCAATTGTAAAACTTTTCTAAGGATCAAGAATTTCATTTTAGTTTGTCAAAATACACTAAAATTGTGCTATATTTAAAGCACTCTTCCTAGCATAAATTCCTTTGGCTATATTCTTCCTTCTTTCTTTTCCCATACCGAGACGTAAAGAGAATAACATCCAAAATCTGTTATTTTAATTATTTTATATATATGAAATATTATAAAAGTTAAATAATTCACTCTCAGGATAAATGAAATGGAAATATTTAATAAATGTCGGATTTTGCTGCTATTTTTCTCAGCTAAAGCAAAGTCTGTTTTGGACAGCAAATTCTACTTGTGGTGTTATGAATATATTAGAAGAAGATCATACTTATGTTCTGTGATCGTGATGAACAGTTACTATATTTCTATGACATATATTCTCGGTAAAAGTTAATCGAGAATAACTTTCATTAAGCAACCTCTCATGTAGGTTGTCTGCGCACTATCTTCATCGAGATTCTTTCTATGCTTGTTTAAGCTCGAATTTCTTTTTAAAAAATAACAGGGCACAGTTGCTGCATACAAAAGGAGTCTTCTCAAATGTACGGCCGTGTGTCATTTAAGATGATATTTAGTAATAATAGTCCTCTCTCACTGATTATATCTAAAAGGAGATATTGTCTTGTATTTTCATGTGATGAGTTAAGTGTTTCTTCTGTTTGAATTTGAAGGAAAGATACTATATATGCGAGGACGTTTGTCGGAATGCTTTGACATATGCATTTCAAGATGACTTTCAAATCAGCTTGACAGCTTTTATTACACTGGAAATATCTAAAAGGATGCGTCTTTCAAAATTATCTTTTAATTTGAAGTTCGAATGACAAATATCAATGAAAATAAATCTCTGAGGCATGTTTCTGTTCACCGTCTTCATCGTGCTTCATGTTATGCCTTTCTAAATTAGGAATATTCTTAAAAGCAAGTTTCTGCATTTGGAAAAATCTCTCCTGAGAATGTTTTACTATGTGGCTTTTGAAATGCTTTTTTGATCGTTAATCGCTGTCTTCAACGTGCTGCTTTTTATGACATTTTAAATTAAATTTACGCTTGAATGTGGCGTTGCAAATGTTGCATTCGAAAGGTCTCTCCTCCGAGTGTATGGTCATGTGTAATTTGAGATTAGATTTGGAGAAAAAATCTTATTACATGTCTCACATATAAAAGGATTTTGCTCGTCATGTATGTTCATGTGAGCAATAAGGCATTTTTTATATTTGAAGGTCGAATGGCAAATATCACATTTGTGAGGTCGTAAGTCTGAATGTTTTATGATGTGTATTTCAAGATCACTTTTAGATACACAGCTTTTATTACACTGTTCACATCTGAAAGGATTTTGCTCGTCATGTATAATCATATGAGTTGATAGGACATTTTTAAATTTAAATCTCAATTGGCAAATATCACATCTGCGAGGTCTTTCATCGGAATGTTTAGCCATATGACTCTTTAGGAGATATTTAGTTCCAAATCCTCTTCCACATTGTTTACACTGGTATGGCCAGGCATTAGAATGTTCGTATGAATGGTATCTGACACTTGCTTTTGAATAAAAAACTTTGTCGCATTCTTCACATTGATAAGATGACTGCTCCCGCTCTGTAACCTCGTATCCTATGCTAAAGCGCTTCGAGCATTCCACACACAAGTATAAGGACTCCAACGATGAAACACGGCAGTAAATTTTATGTCGAGTCTGCCTGGATGAATGATTTTTCTTACATAAGTCGCAAACATATTACACTACTTTATCCATTTTTAAAAATTTCAGTGTTTTCGAAGTAAAATGTTCTTTTTAAAATATCCGTAGAGGAAGGGTAGTTACAACCGACTTGTTGAAATATAGTTTCTGGAAATAAGGAAAAATAATTTAATTACAAATAATAATAAAATAATTTCGAAAAAGCTATTAAATAATTTTAAACGGATGAAAAAATTTAAACATGAATGGATAATGAAAATGAAGGCTGATGTTTCATATCAATTAAAAAAAGAACCTTCACTTTCTTAGGATGTTCTAAAGAAATATTTAAGACTAGCCGTCTCCAAAGAGCAGCTGGTTTGGCCAACGTATATGCATAACACCTAAGAGGAAGCCCCTTATGCATTAAACATCATTAACTGCGACGTCGGAGCTCCACTCAAGCATCGAACTATGGCGATTTTAAACTTACGATCCAAAATGAATTTATTCATACACGTTATCATTCGATACAAAAATGATAAGTTATTCTTTAGAATATAAAGAGCTCTACATACCGAAACAGAAGGAATAATCTAAAAAGAGTGTTCAGAAAATGAAACAGTGAATGGGACTATGTGCCGTTTAGCATTGTGAGAGAGCATCTGATCCGATCTTACTTGTTGCTTCTCGTTTTGCAGTTAGCAACAACACGATATTCAGCCCGTTTGCTATAACTTTTGGTTGGCGAATGGCTTTTAGCATCATTCTGACATTTTCCTTTTAGTTCCAGCACATTGGGGACCCCGCATATGTCAGTCATTTAGAAGAACATAAGGCAATGATTTAGATAATGTATTAACCTTGGTGGTTCGATGTATTTTCCCGCAAGAAACAGGTTCCAGTTAATAGTGTAGAGGAACTGTTTGTGAGCATCTTAATCGCTGCAATGAACAAAATCTTAGAGATGATTAGGTTTTCCATATACACCAAGTATATTATATCTAGTCGACAAGACTTCATGTTTCTTCTTTAGATCATGTTACTTTTAACAGCAGAATAATATATTCAAGAAATAGATACTTGCCCAATGCATACATAGAATCCAAAAAAGTTGTTCTTTATTCCCTTCCTGTACGATTTAACCCTTTGCGGTCGATGCCGCCACTGTACCGGCATTCGCAAGTCGTCGTCAAGTCGTGCTTTTCTTTTGTTTTGTTTTAGACCCACACCGGCCAGCTCCAGCTTACTCAAACGGGTGGGCTGGTCGGTTTGTGTCTAAAATAAAACAAAAGAAAAAGGTCAGCTGGTCGGTGTGGGTACAAAACAAAACAAAAGAAAAAGGTGAGCTGGTCGGTGTGGGTGCAAAACAAAACAAAAAACCCAAAAATTACGACGATTGAGAATGCCATATCAAACGGCGAATGCCACGTCGAATGGTGGCATCGACCGCAAAGGGTTAATCATGAAAAAGTGTACATGAAATGACTGAGGGGTTGCACTAATTGTTTACACGATTGAAATACGCCTCATTAACAAAGTTTATCAGAATTCTACCCAATAGTTCTAACGGCAAACAATGTGTGATAGTGATCTGTGATAGTTGCACAAGCGCCAGATTTTACTCCCGAGAAATTTTTAATTAAATAAATATTTATAGCATTGAAAAGTTACTTTAGTGACATGAGGAGTGCCATTATTCGGTATGGCATGAAAAACCAATGATGTCATTTTCCCGATAAGTTTAATTAAATTCTCATGTCGTTAAAAATTAATTCTCTAAAATAAGAGCAATAAATTTGTATGTGGTTTCGAAATATTTGATTTTTTTAGCATTTTCTTCTTAAATGAAAACACAATTTGCAATTTTTTCTCTGAATATATAAGTTATGTTTAGAATAATATGATGTAATTTTTAAATTTTTTAAAACATTCTTTTCCAAAATATTTATCATGTGAACATTTTCAAACTTTTTCCGTAAATCGTATTTCTAGTAAGGTGACCAACCTACCTCCTTTCATGTGTTCTGTTCTCACTCGAAAAGGATACAATAAATTATGTTAAAAAATGTTTTAATTATGCATGTATCATATTATAGTGTGCTATGTATTATTATTGCTATTTTTAAAATCTTTAAATTACAATTTTTTTATCTAATTTATTTGTGTCCTCCTTTTCATTGGCAAAAAGTTGGTCACCTTATTTCGAGAAAAGTTATCTACGTACGGGCTCTTTGGCATCGAATATCAGATGTGTTAATTATTAAACATCTACCAAGAAAAATTATAAAAGTTCCATGAAAAATTAACGGAATAGGTAATGCTATTGATAAAAAGCGTGTCTAAAAAGAATTTGAAGCGAGAGATTTTTTATGAAAGAAATTTTTTAACGAATATCAGCATTATGTTAATTAAGCGCAAGTGTCAGAGGACATATTGCTCAATTGCTAATAAGAAATGAAATTTTATTTTTTTTATTTACGTAATTTAGAAGAAAGAAAACGATTCATATTTAACCGTGAAAATGTGCTTTTTCAAAAGCACTCTCAGAAGTTCAAATCTTGTCCAGAACAGCTCCCGTTACTAAATGTTTCAAATTTTGCTCATTCTAATTTTCTGTCATGAAAGACAGTGAAATAATTTTTACAATTCATATAATTTGTATTTAATGAATGCGAATATTCTGAATCTAAATCTTGTTTATTAAAAATGTTCTCAAGAAAAGTTTTACGATCAGTTTTTGTACGAAATCGGAACTTTTTTAATCGCGGATAAAAGTTCCACTCTATAAAAGGATAATAAGCGTAACAGTAAGTGTATCAGTAAATATCATTCCCTATTTCTTTTATTTGTTTAAAATATAGGTACGTACCTGTGTTGTCTCCTGTGGAATATGATCTGTAAAAGCAAGATGAATGAAACAATCGTTTGTCAATTCACTGAGTTTCCATATACTGAGAAGATTTTCGACGGCATACGATCTCGAATACCTGATCTTCTCATCATGTAGTCAAAAGTTAAACACCTGGTCACCGCGGCAACACAATCCTTTAAAAAAAGGATATTCTGAGTCACAAACGTTGTAAATTCATTCAATTATCCAAGGTCAGAATCCATAAAAATTTTGGCATAACAAACTTCTGCTCTGTTTATGTTACAGCAGTGCGTTGAAAGGATGTCTAAACTAAAGAAATATATAAAAAGCTTCCAGTCAAAAAATCTATCAATCTGGAGGCAAATTTCCAAGTTTTTTCAAAAATATGTATCTCCACAATATATACCAGGTGGTTGAGATATTGATACTAAAAGTGTGACAAACTCGACTTGATCATGTCGCTATGTCTCAGAATGATATTGGTTAAAATGCAGATAGAAAGTATATCGTCTTTACACATTTGAAGTTGGTATAAAATTCATGATATTTTCCCATTATTTCGAAGGATGAATTAGAAGTCGTGAAGTAATCTGGCATTAATTCACGTTAACAATTTATAGATTCACTGTGCTTGCTTCCAAGAACTAAAAAAAAAACATCCTTGTGGAAGTCATAGTGCCCTAGCTGATTCTCGGCTTCGCAATCTGCGGGTTGCTGGATTGTTGTACTCTAGTATGAGTGTATCGAATCTTGGTACGCACTAACTCAGCCACCGTGTATCAGACGGCCACGCGTTGTTTTGGCATGAAGATCTGAAGAGTTGTATGCACTTTCATGTGTTGCAATCTGACCAAAGCTGAAAATTACGAATATAATCATGAAGTAGGTGTCGTTTGTGCTCAAATATGGAAAGCTCTATTTGATTAAACTAAAAGAATTCTTAGAAATGCCAATATCGATTGACGCGGAAATACAATATTATGTACAAGGAAAAACCTTCTTGCTGTAGTAATCAACCTTTCCAAGTTCTTTGTACGTATACTTTCCACCAATTCCTCGATTTTTAAATGTCCATAATAATCTGTTTTACAAACTCTGATTAGAGCTCAGCACCATACAAGATGTTTAGTTTATTTATAGTCTACAGACAGAACTTCCCGTCTTGGAAACACTTCATTGTTATTCTGGGAAAACATCGTAATTTTGAACCATGTCCCAATTACGAAAAGGATATCTTAATTGCTGCACCTCCTTATCCTAACACACCAGACTAGCAGTAGGTCATTTGATCTAATTAATCATAATGAGAATGTAAAAGAGAGAACTCTGATTCAAAGCTGATTAGTTTATTTGTAGTCTACAGACAGAACTTGAATAATATGACTATGGATACGTGTTCCAAGTTGTGCTATTGAAACAAACTACTGCATATATTGCTGACATAAAACTTTATAAATTTCTTTCAAGAAATAGGGCAAATTGAATTTCAAATAAGATATGCAAAATCAGAAGAGAAAGAAAATATCGTTTATGGCAGCAGAATGCTGTCAAAGGGAGAAAAAATGCAAAAAACTATAAAATTAGTTGAACAAGAAATCTAAATGAAATAACAGATTTCTTATACAACAAATACTGATTGATCTGAATCTAACTGGATATAAATTATAATCGCTTTCATGTATACTAACATTTTAAGACGTTAATCTCTTCGACTCGCGTCTGAAATTCCAACCATCTATTTAATTAAATGGCTCTTTCTCTGCTATCACTTAAGTATAGCAGAGGAGTAGTCATCTGATTAGATAATAGATATGAATCGGATTTGATCGCCGCGTGAGTCGTATTTCATTCACATGGCCATTAACGTGTTAAAGAAAAATACAACAACCGTGGTTTTCACATATTTTTGTTTAATTCTGATAAGCTAATCACTAAATATGAATGAATTTTAATAATAATATTAATATTCAGTTACTTACATTGTCTTCTTGAATTTTCGATCACTGACTTTCACTTGAACTACGCTAATATTATATATGAGTTTAATTTAGTTATATTAACCTCCTGTCTTGAAGCAACACGAGGGCTATTTTCGGGCGGACCTCGTCATTTTCATCCGCGGTGAGATGACTAGGAAGACATCTGGTCTGGCATTCCATCTCCAAACTTTCACGCTAGACCAACGGAAGGTCGATTGGCCACTACGTATAATTTAGCGTGCAACGGGCCCAATATACGGCGGATCTTCAGTAGAATCGGGTTTCGAAACTCTCCGGCCCCAAAGCCGAGACCTTACTACTAGGCCATCGATGCCTATACTGTGTTTTATATAAGGATATCAGCAAAAATAAACTGTAAGCATCAGTAGAGCTGTATGATTAAAAGAGAATAAAGTATGCAACATATGAGGGTGGGTGGTTAAAGAAAAAATTTAAATTTTCTTTACTTTCTAAAAAGGAGCACAAAAAAATCATGCGAATGTACCGAAATTTACAACCCGTAATTGGCAGTTTAATGTATCAATGTAATTTGAAAATTGAATAATTTCTAAATATATAAGAAAAACAAAAAAGGAGTTATGAAATCCAAGATGGTTGCGCGAACGTCCGCCCGCGGCTAGGAAATTTTAGTATGTTCAACAGGAGTTCAATTTTCAATACTGTGCGATTTAGTGTTTTTTTCAAGCACTTCGTTGACTGGACTATCAACTACGGTTTTTTTTTATTCATCAATTCGTCCATTTTGAGATCAATTGTCCCAAAAACTATTAAAGCCATAAGAAAAATAAAAGGATGCATTTGTAAGAAATTTTATGCTTTTAAATTTGTTAAATAATATGTAATTTGAAAATTGAACTGTTTTCGAGATATTCCGAAAAAATCAAAAGAGTGCGATGAAATCCTAGATGACGGCCAACTTTAAAACCCATTATCTTTGAAATTTTTAAGGCTAGAAGAAAAAAAAATTATGTATTTTCAGGGAATCTTACACTCTTTAATTTGTTGTATCACGTGAAATTCAAAAAGGCAATAGTTTTCGAGATACTAAAGAAAAACTAAAAATAGGGCTTGAAATCCTAGATGGCGGCGCGAGAACATATGTACGAATTTTCGAAACTATACGATTTAATGTTTTTTCCAAACGGCTCGTCGCGATGAATGGGCAACATCGTGGCACGCCGAACCTTTTTGCTTTCTTCCCCCTAACCTTCGCTTTAGCACCGCGCGTAAATAAAACTTTACATCAGTGGAGTCAAAAAATTGTACGTTATATCTTTTATAGGAAGGCGTTTTGCATAATATGAGACATAAAAATCAGAGAGCAAAAATCAAAAGTTTTGATGTAAAAAATCTACTTTATTCTCATATTTTCCTAAATTTCTAAAAACTATTAGGTGCAAAATAAATACAAATTACATAATTCCCGTTGCCCATTTAAAAACAAACAAAGCATTGAAAACATGAACTTGATCTGATCATTAGTTACAGAGATAATGGCCGTTTCGTAAATATTGCCATTTTGAACATTTGATGAGGGGGTTGCTGAGGGGAAGCCCCGGGGGGAAATTTTGTAAAAATGCTGCTTGGTAGGGATCAATAAACGGTGTAAAAATCAGATTTCTGCAAAATTTTTCCCTTTCAAGACCTTTATTGCCTGGGCTATTGGTTTGGTTTTATGGCACAAGAACCAGTTCAACTGAGAACGGACATCCATCACTCCTTTATAATTGGGAGTTCCGAAAAGGCTTTGTGTGCCAAATATCACTAGATATGGAGTGAAAGAAAGCTCTTTGTTTTCCCAAAGTCCAGGTGGCGAATTTGGCGAGGCCGATTGTAGCAGCTGTTCTGGAATCTTCACAGGGCTATTGGTTAGGATTTATGGCACAGGAACCTGTTTGCAAACCATGCTGCCCCAAACAGGTTTTTTTGATCAATTGCTTGACAGTTCTGTCATAAGGAATTTATATATTACACTGAACTAAAAATTTTCCAGCTCTAAATATTATTAAATTTCTAATATATAGATATAAGAGGATTCTTGTCAAATTCATGCATTTCTCTCTAAAATAGTATAGTGTAAATCGCAATTGTTGGCACTCTGAATGTGGATTACTGAAGGTGAAAATTTACATGAAACTCTTCAGTATTCAGGATGTGGCATTTCGTAATTTTTTAAACGCATGATTGCTATCAAATGCTATGCTCAAAGCAGTAGATATAATTAAATAATCTTAAACTAGATACGGAGTCGAGGACAATGCTTGATCAGTGTAAGAAAAAGCCAAGAAGGAGAAAATTAGGAAATTACAGCGCAAACATAAAAACATGTGTAGTTAGGTTTCAAAAACGTACTAGGACATTTCATGCGTCACTTGAACAGACGCTATAACGATGTGCTTAAGCACAATGAACAGAAAAACAGTATGGATTCAAAAACTTTCCGGCTTAAATGTTTTATCATAATTAGATGAGGAAGCGATGGAGATGAAACTACGCACAAAATATGGTTGATTAAGAGAATCAACACCACCTATCTCAATTTTTTTAAATTTGAAAGAGGAAAAAAAACTCATTTTGTCGCTTCTGGTAGGGATATGCGGTTTCATGTTCATATTATATGCTAAAAATTAAAGAATTAACCGCTATTAGTTGCGAAAAATTGAGTATTTTCTTAATATATGAAATTTCAAAAAGTTGAAATTGGTGGTGTTGCTCTTCAAGAGACGATATGCAATTGAAATTGGATACAGATTCATATTCTCGGCGATGTAACTGGTGATAAATGGTGACTAGTACAACATTAAAAGCGAGGAGAAAAATGAAAATAAAATATTTGACATTTATATTCTACTGCATTAAAGTGTAATCTAATGTTTGAAAGTTACATACATGAAGGAAGAACTCACACCATGATCGTCATAAAATTTATAGCTTTATTATTTTCTTGATCAATGGAAAATGATTGAAACTTCCATTGATCACACATAGGAAGTATAGTATAAAAACATTTTCGAAAATCTATTGAAAAGCATATCTATGTGTAAGCCAGCAAAAGAAACACAAGATCCTGTCTTACATTTTGAAGAGATGAAAAACAATACTTTCAGAAAAAATTAAAACTAAAATCCAAATTAATCTCCAAAATATTAAATCGTCGAGAAAAATAAGTTTTTAATGTTATATAAACCGTCCTACATTTGTAAAAGTAACTAAAAATTGAGCACACAAAACAAATAACAAACAAGATGAACAAAGAACAAACATTCAAAGAACAAAACAAGAACATATCGTGCATCTATTAAAAATAAGTTAAAATTGCTATAGTAATCGTCTTCCTCAGGATTAGGAATTTTGTTTTGTGAAAATACATTCGTTGGGTTGGGTTGGGTTTGTTTTGTATTTTGTGGTACAAGAGCCTGATTTTAGGCTATGACGCGAAAAACAGGTGTTTAATTTTCGTAAAATAAAATAAGAATAAAATTCCTGTACATTCAATTAAAATGAGTCAGTTAAGTCGGAAAAACCATTTGAAAAATTCGAGCAGTGAAAACACATTATGAATTGTGCTATATTTTAGTTCGATCCCTCGTCTTAGCGTAAAAACCTCCTATTTGCTCTCTCTTCTATTTCGTATACGAGACACCAAGAGAAGAGCATCCAAAACCTGTTATTTTAATTGATTCAAATTTTCCATGGACTGAAACATTTTAAAACGTATATAATTCACTCGTAGAATAAAACAAAGGGAAATAATTATTCTAATGAGTGATTTTGTAGATACTTTTGTCAGCCAAAGCAAAGTCTGATTTGGACAGCAACATTCATTTGTAATAAAATTAAAATATATTAGAAGAAAAAGATGGTACTTGTGTTCTGTGTGATCCTGATGAGTAAAAATCATATTTGTAAGAATTATCATCTCGGAAAAAGTTAACCGAGAATACATTTCATGTCTGTTCACTACCTTCATCGTGCTTCTTTGTATGCCTGTTTAAGCTAGAAAATATAAAAGCAGCACGGCAGTGGCGGCATACAAAAGGTCTCTTCTCAGCTTTTTAAACAATATTTAGTTATGAAAATCTTATCTCACTGCTCATATCTAAAACGAGATACTGCCGTGTATTTTCATGTGTCGAGTTAAGTTTTTCTTTTGTTTGAATTTTGAAGGACAAATACTACATGTGTGAGGTCGTTCATCAGAATGTTTTGTCATGTGCATT